>JARSSU010025987.1:0-57212 GCA_029619165.1 Eurosta solidaginis | reverse complement strand
ATGGGTATTTAAACGAAAGGTGTTACTGAGCATTTCATTAGAGAGTGGGCATTAGGTCTATAGGTTGACCCTTTCGAGATATCGACCATTAGGTGGGCCAGGGGTGACTGTAGTAATGTTTGTGCGATATGGGTTGGGGTGTTTGGTTTTGGGGGTGGTTGTATGGGTATCAAGCGAAAGGTTTACTGAGCATTTTAATAGGAGTGGGTATAGGTCTTAGTGGACGCCTTTTCGAGATATCGCCATTAGGTGGGCAGGGGTGGACTTAGAATGTGTTTGTACGATATGGATATCAAATTAAAGTATTAATGAGGGTTTTTTAATAAGCGAGTGTGCCCTTAGATGGTATATGTGGAGGGCGTTCTCGGGATATCGACCAAAGTGGACCAGGTGATCAAGAAAATCATCGTCGGGTGTACTGCTAATTTATTTTATATATGATACCTATAACAGTATTGGCCAAGATCCAAGGGCTGTTGGATTTGCCTTGTAGAACTTTTATATTTTCTTCTACTTAATATGGTATGTGTCACATCCATTTTACAAAGTTTTCAAGTTATATTTTGCGTCAATAAACAATCCAGTTACAATGTTTCATCCTGTCTATTCGGATTTGGTTATAGAATTATGCCATTTTATTTTTACGTAATTTCGATATCGATAAAGTGCGAGTGCGTTATGGTCGGATTTCGGCATTTTTTTATACCGAGATACAGGAGTTCAGATAAGTACGGTGGTGTAGTATCGGTGGGGCCTAAGTTATTTAGATGTAAAAGTCAATAATATTGACCTTATAGAACTTGGACTTTCTAAGTTATTGGTGTAACGGTAAACGCGTTTTCACATGGGAGAAAGATATACACGGGGGCCACATACAAGTGAGCTGGTCAACAAGACGACAGAGAATATCGCGTGTTTGGACTGGTGTAGTAAACATCTGGTGCTGGTGTGGCTTCAACGTATGAAATGTTTCGCTCTAGGTGACTTCTTTTTCACATATGAGTGAAGAATGGTGAAATAACGCGTAGATATATCGGTACTCTATGTGAGACCTTATATAGCCTCGTATTAACCAAATATCTAGCGGCATAGGCAAAATGTGTAGAGGTAGTGTTATTAAAGGTTTTCGCTTTCGACTGAATTACTATATAGGACACACATACTTAAAAGCGGCCTATACGCTAGACACAACATTAACAAAATAGAAAAAAAGAGGGTGCCTACGGTAACAGCGCGGACGAGACGTAGCGCGCCCATAAATTTTGTTGAATGAAATTTTCTTATTCATATGTTTGTAGAATTGTGCGAAATTTGTTTAGTGTCACCGGAGCATAATTATAATGTGAAGTTCTGACATGGTAGAGCATAATTTAGCTTAACTATGGACTGTATCAAAGATATATAACTCCTACTTTAAAATTTGAATTTAAAAAAAAAATTTTTTAAAAATACGTTGGGGCATGGCGGTAGCGTCAGGTACTGCGAACTTTTGGCCTAAATATTTTATATTAAGCATGACAATAAAGTAAGATAAAAAGGTAATTGTTCCTGCCCAGGGAATTTCCTCATACCTTATTCTTTTAACGACTGCCAATATTACAGCTTCGTGCGTAAAACGTCTGCTTAAAATTAGACCTTCATTTTAACAAAAAGAGACACACGGCAGGTGGGCCAGGTTACTTGCCCATCAGCCCTCACAAACACGAACTTTCGGTAACATATGGCTACAAAATTCTTTACTGTAAGTTTTCTAGTAACTGATCGGTCATGGTATAGCCTCTAGTTATGTCATTTTGATGCGCATGGATTACCTACACAAAGTATCACCATAGCGAATGGCGATATATTGTTTTGGTCCAGGGTCTAACACGCTGTATTCCAGCTGTGATGATGCTAATTATCGGTCACTTTTTTTGATTTTTTCCCCGGCTGGAATCCAAATGCCATATCGACTATCGAAAGGGAAAGAAAATCTGTACCTGTCTAGAGGCTGCGCGATGGTTATCTTTCGTGATTGTCCGAGTATCCGTTCTAATTAATTATTCGGAAAAATCCAAGGCACGATTACCTCCTACCTGGAGATTAAGAGGGATGGAAGTGCCCAATATAGGGCATAGCAGTATTCTATACTCAACGAATTTTTTATTCATTGAGGATGGAATGTTCTGAACTAAATGATAACTTCTTTCTAATATTGTACTCTACTCTTAATCGTGTTAACGACAGACGGACGGACGGACGGACGACTGTGTATAAAAAACTGGGCGTGGCATCAACCGATTTCGCCCATTTTCACAGAAAACAGTTAATGTCGTAAATCTACTCCCCTACCAAATTTCAAAAGGATTGGTTAATTTTTGTTCGACTTATGGCGTTAAAAGTATCCTAGATAAATTAAATGAAAAAGGGCGGAGCCACGCCCATTTTGAAATTTTCTTTTATTTTTGTATTTGGTGCACCATATCATTACTGGAGTTGAATGTTGACAGAATTTACTTATATACTGTAAAGATATTAAATTTTTTGTAAAAATTTTACTTAAAAAAAAATTTTTTTTAAAAGTGGGCGTGGTCCTTCCCCGATTTGCTAATTTTTATTAAGCGTACATATAGTAATAGTAGTAACGTTCCTGACAAATTTCATCATGATATCTTCAACGACTGCCAAATTACATCTTGCAAAAGTTTTAAATTACCTTCTTTTAAAAGTGGGCGGTGCCACGCCCATTGTCCAAAATTTTACTAATTTTCTATTCTGCGTCATAAGTTCAACTCATCTACCAAGTTTCGTCGCTTTATCGGTCTTTTGTAATGAATTATCGCACTTTTTCGGTTTTTCGAAATTTTCGATATCGAAAAAGTGGGCGTGGTTATAGTCCGATATCGTTCATTTTAAATAGCGATCTGAGATGAGTGCTCAGGAACCTACATACCAAATTTCATCAAGATACCTCAAAGTTTACTCAAGTTATCGTGTTAACGGACGGACGGACGGACGGACATGGCTCAATCAAATTTTTTTTCGATCCTGATTATTTTGATATATGGAAGTCTATATCTATCTCGATTCCTTTATATATGTACAACCAACCGTTATCCAATCAAACTTAATATACTCTGTGAGCTCTGCTCAACTGAGTATAAAAAAGAACGAATAAAATTGGTCCCGTATCGGCCACAAAACATGGACAGCAACGAACATCATTTCATTTTTATACTCAGTTGAGCAGAGCTCACAGAGTATATTAAGTTTGACTGGATAACGGTTGGTTGTACAGGAATAAAGGAATCGAGATAGATATAGACTTCCATATATCAAAATCATCAGGATCGAAAAAAAATTTGATTGAGCCATGTCCGTCCGTCCGTCCGTTAACACGATAACTTGAGTAAATTTTGAGGTATCTTGATGAAATTTGGTATGTAAGTTCCTGAGCACACGTCTCAGATCGCTATTTAAAATGAACGATATCGGACTATAACCACGCCCACTTTTTCGATATCGAAAATTTCGAAAAGCCGAAAAAGTGCAATAATTCATTACCAAAGACAGATAAAGCGATGAAACTTGGTAGGTGAGTTGAACTTATGACGAAGAATAGAAAATTAGTAAAATTTTGGACAATGGGCGTGGCACCGCCCACTTTTAAAAGAAGGTAATTTAAAACTTTTGCAAGCTGTAATTTGGCAGTCGTTGAAGGTATCATGATGAAATTTGGCAGGAACGTTACCCCTATTACTATATGTACGCTTAATAAAAATTAGCAAAATCGCAGAGGGACCACGCCCACTTTTAAAAAAAAATTTTGTAAAAGTAAAATTTTAACAAAAAATTTAATATATTTACAGTATATAAGTAAATTATGTCAACATTCAACTCTAGTAATGATATGGTGCAACAAAATACAAAAAGAAAGAAAATTTCAAAATGGACGTGGCTCCGCCCTTTTTCATTTAGTTTGTCTAGGATACTTTTAATGCCATAAGTCGAACAAAAATTTCCCAATCCTTTTGAAATTTGGTAGGGGCATCGATTTTATGACGTTAACTGCTTTCTGTGAAAATGGGCGAAATCGGTTGAAGCCACGCCCAGTTTTTATACACAGTCGTCCGTCTGTCCTTCCGCATGGCGTTAACACGATAACTGAACTTAGTTCACGTACTTTTTCTGAACTCACCTTATATTGGTATAAAAAATGAACGAAATCCGACTATGACCACGCCCACTTTTTCGATATCGAAAATTACGAAAAATGAAAAAAATTGACGTGAAATATAACTTTAGAAAAAACTTTGTAAAATGGTTGTGACACCTACCATATTAAGTAGAAGAAAATGAAAAAGTTCTGCAGGGCGAAATAAAAAACCATTGAAATCTTGGCAGGTATTACATATATAAATAAATTAGCGGTATCCAACAGATGATGTTCTGGGTCACCCTGGGCTACATTTTGGTCGATATCTGGAAAACGCCTTCAAATATACAACTACAAACACTCCCTCTTAAAGCTCTCATTAATACCTTTAATTTTATACCAATATCGTACAAACACATTCTAGAGTCACCCCTGGTCCACCTTAATGGCGATATCTCGAAAAGGCGTCCACCTATAGAAATAAGCCCCCCCGCCCTTTTAAAATACTCATTAACACCTTTCATTTGATACCCATATCGTACAAACATATTCTAGAGTCACCCCTGGTCCACCTTTATGGCGATATCTCGAAAAGGCAACCACCTATAGAACGAAGGCCCACTCCCTTTTAAAAATACTCATTAAGACCTTTCATTTGATACCCATATCGTACAAACAAAGTCTAGAGTCACCCCTGGTCCACCTTTATGGCGATATTTCGAAAAGGCGACCACCTATACAACTACCACCACTCCCTTTTAAAACCCTCATTAATACCTTTAATTTGATACCCATATCGTACAAATACATTCTAGAGTCACCCCTGGTCCACCTTTATGGCGATATTTCGAAACGGCGTCCACCTATATAACTAAGGCCCACTCCCTTTTAAAATACTCTTTAATGCCTTTCATTTGATACACATGTTATACAAACACATTCCAGGGTTTCCCTCGGTTCATTTTCCTACATGGTTATTTTCCCTTATGTTGTCACCATAGCTCTCAACTGAGTAAGTAATGTTCGGTTACACCCGAACTTAACCTTCCTTACTTGTTATATATATAGATAAAAATTTGTTTCGTTTTAAACAAAACTAAATAATTTATCTTGTACATTTTAAATAAGTGTTACATATAAAAGTTCAGCCAATTCAAAACACGTTTTTTTTACCTTAAAAGTACCCTCATTAATATGAATGCATATGAAAGTACCATCTGAAAGGCTAGACTTTACATTGTTGCAAATATAACCGGAAGTAGAGAAATATCTTTCAGACTCCACACTAGCAGAAATTTTTTCTATTTCCTTTGAAATCAGATCATTGAGTTATGCAACGTCTAAAGAAAGTTAGTACAGCTTACCCGAAAAAGAGGATTTCCTTGATATATCACCATCTATGGCTGTTGACTGCAAAATTTTATTTATTCTAATCTAATTAAAAAATGCTTCAATTAAGAAAAAATATAACTAAACAATAAGGCAATTGACAAGGTCTATTGTTGTCTTATGGAGAATTTTTTAATGCATTAATCCTCCGTTGGTGTGGTGGGGTATGACATACCCCAGCACAAGTAGTTTCTTAAATATTTGTATTATTATCAAAACGAGTAATCTGCCGTTAGCAATAGCTTTCATTAAAATTAAAAAACAGGGGTCTCCCACGTTCCATTACCACAGGTACTACTGTTCCATGGAATAACTTTTCAATGGTGGCTGGGTAATTACATACCCCAACACACTACTAAGGAAACTCTTCGTGTAATTATTTTTATTGAAACTTTTTTGTTTAAAATAATAATTTTCTTATAACAACGTAGGATTTACGAGAGCCTTGAAATAAAACCGTCTATAATATTATTGTTATCATTATGGACGCTCAAAACCAATAAGTGTAACACCCAAAATCCAACATTCGCTACGTTAAAACTCCATCGCCAAAAACATCTAAAACAATATCCAGAAGCGCAATAAAGATTGCAACATTTAATACTGTAACGAATTTAGTGCAATTCCGCTTATTCCAAATCTTCTGCTAATGTTCGAATCACTAAACTGTTGAATAAATAACTCCAATATTGAATAATGCAAATATGGTCTTTATTAAACTACTTCACAATAACAATTATACTTCGCAACTAATAGCTTGCTTAAACCTGGGTTTCCTCGTTCACCCTTTTCTTCTAAGGTCTAGTAATTTCGTGAACCTGATGTTTGTTTACCAGCTATATACACGTATATTTGCAATTTGTATCCATATGCGTGTGTATATGTGAGCGGCTGATACTGACATGCGCTTGTGAGTATCTCGCTCGGTTCCCCCGCACGTATGTGTACATACAAGTGTAGCAGCTTGCTTTATTGTTGTTGTGGCTTTATTTACTTAGTATCAGATTAGTGATGGGAGTATCACCAAAATATGCGCTACTCAAGTAATTTTCAAACACAACACCATTCAGATGAATTCGAAAAGGAGAATATTTTAAATGACCTGAGTTTGGAATTCTTATTAGAGGTTCGAAAGCACTGGACACGGCGAGCACCTCCAAAATGCTAGCGTCAGTGCAACGGACGGCGCTTATCGGTATCAGTGGCGCTATGAGAACAACACCTACCTTGGCACTGAATATCATGCTGAATATACATCCAGTAGATATTGCGGGAAAGGCAGCCGCGGCCCGGTCTTTGGTCAGGCTTCGTGATATGGGTTATATGCTTTCTGATTTCGGACACTCTAGCCTTCTTACTAGTTTCGACTTTATCCCGGACAGGACGGACTATTGCATGCCGGTGACCGCTCCCTATACAACCTTCACCCCAGTCATTCCCCCGAGGGAGGAGTGGAGAAGAGGAATTATCTGGGGCATGGGACCGGTTAACTTGTTCACGGATGGGTCGAAGTTGGACGGCAAGGTTGGCGCCTTTTGTCAAGAGCTAAATCTAAGCCGCAAGTTTAAGTTGGCTGATCACTGCAGTGTATTCCAAGCGGAAGTTGCTGCGATTAAGGATGCGGTGGATGAAATGCTATCCAGCGCTACTACGGTTAGGGAATTTAACATCTACTCTGATAGCCAAGCGGCTATAAAGGCCTTGAGCTCAACTACAGTGCGATCGAGGGTGGTCTGGGAGTGCCTGACCTCACTTGCGATTGCATCGAATTATTTTACAATTAAGATTATCTGGGTCCCGGGCCATAGTGATATTCCGGGTAACTGTCAAGCGGATCTCTTAGCCCGAATCGGTACAACTGAACCGGATGAAGATGGCTGTAGGGATTTCGGGATTCCGCTAGCCACCTGTTGATTGCTCTTCCATAGCTGGGCCTCGAGTCAGCTCAGCAAACGTTGGGCGGACACTACGTCTTGTAGGATATCAAGATCTTTCTGGCCGAAAGTGGATGGCAGGAGGTCTGCTGAAATAATTGGGTTCACTAAGGCTCACCTATCAATGGTCATTGGGGTTTTGACAGGGCACTGTCCCATGGGTATCCATGCGGTACGTCTCAATATATTGGAAACTCCATCCTGCTGCAGCTGTATGGAGGATGATGAGGTGGAATCACCAAATCACTTTATGCTTGACTGCCCAGCTTTTGCCAGAACTAGGCGAAAGTATTTCGGTCGTGACTCACTTGGATCTCCCGAGGAGCTATCCAAGGTTGAGATCGGGATCATTCGGAACTTTATCGTTGCTACCCAACGATTCTCTAAGTAGTTATATCTACGTCACCGTTAGTTTAGTTTATTATATGTGGTATCACAACGGACCGTCATGTTGTCCAAGTGAGCTTCTCTATCAGGGAAGCTACCACCCAACCTAACCTAACCTAACCTAGAGGTTCGAAGTGACGGACAGCATAAAAGCCTTGGCAAAGTTGACGTATCCTTATGGAAATCAATGTAATTGGTCAATGGTGCCATACCATACCGCCCTAGCCATAATCATACCATAGCCAACTAATTGGTTTTTGGTTTTTCGCCATATTCCAAGAAAACTGCGAGCTACTGATCGTGTAAATGCAGAACAGCCTCTTCCCAAGCGTCGTCAATATAGGAGGAGTGGTTCGGAATGTTCTAGAAATAAAGAGCGGAAAACGTTTTACTGGTGCAAGATGTGCACTCAACCACTTCGTCTAGAGCATGCGATGATGACATGCAAAAATTGTGCCAATTTCGAGTCGCCATAACTTTTTTCATAATTGATACATTAAAGTGGAGTTTATTTCCTCGTAATAAGTATCATTTTTCATTTTGAAAAGTATACAAAAGAACCTTTTAGTTTTCAAGAAATGTTAACAATACGGGTTTGAACTAATTTTAATTTTACTACTATTTTGTTGTATAAGAATGAAAAATTGCATTGATTTCTTATTGACACATTTGAAAACTAATTAAAGAATGATAAAATACTAGAAAAAAGCATGGGGTATGTTATACTCCACCATACCACTCAAGCCTATTTCGGTCACCGCACCAAGGCCGGGGTAAAAAGTCCTAACTAATGCAACCGCTAATCATTTTATTGGTACTTACCATTTTTTTCGTTGACTTTTCGCATTTTGTTAAGAAAATTTTTAAGAATTAATAACAAAATTTATTTGACAATAACTTAGCACACCTGCTATAAATAGGATGCTGAATTGAATTTTTTTACAATTTTTTTTTGCTGACAAAGCATACACAACAGGTTTAAAATCATTGATAGGAGACAAAAAATTTTGTGTAACTATTATGTGGGCAGCTCACAAGGTCTCCTATTCGTCGTATGTGGTATACTATAATCAAATTTTATATTGGATACCATGGAAACAACTCGAATCTTAAAACTACGCACGAATACGAAACTTTTGAGAATTACCGAATTGTTATGGCCTTGAACTCGTTTTGAACTAATGATCATAAAAACACATACTCATTATATTTACGAAGAACTTATTTATAACAATTAACACCTAATTGCCTGAACAATGAATGGGTAAACAAAAGAATATTAGAAAACAAGTTTATTATTTTCGAAGAATCCCTATATTTTTTTCTCTTTCGCCTTATTTTAACAGGCCAATAATAGAATATGGATCGCTAGTCTGGAATCCGCGTTATTAAGTTCATGCACATAGGTTGGAGTCAATTCAAAAACAGTTTTTACTTTTTGCTTTAAGGGATTTTCAATGGGGTTTTCCTTGTATAATCTGCTCCTTATACCAATCGGCGAAAACTTATCAATTTTCCTACTCTTGCAAGTTGTAGAGTGATGTTTGGAAATTTTTATGATCAAATTAGTGAACGACTTGGTTTCTAGTCCTTTTTAATGAGCGAAGTTAACTTTAATGGTCCTTCTCGGCCAACTAGGCTTTTTAAGCCCCTTTTCCCGAAACAATGTTGAACTAATTTTGAATTAAATGAGCCCTTCCGTAGTCTGTGTCGGGATTATAACTCACTTGGAATCACTTTCTAGCATTAAACAATCTATTCTTTTCTCTCTTAAAATTAACAAATCACTTATCCTACTAGCCTGATTAATATTCTTTGGAAAAATCTAGCCACGCGATTAACGCTTCCTTTTTCTTCTTCTTAGCGTCACGCAGTACTTCCTGTAGAACGTATGTAATTATGCTCAAAACACCCTTCAAATTCCAAGAACCCTTTTTGGGTGGAGCTTATACGGCAATTGATCATGGCTCACTTTTTTAGCCGGTCAGCTAGTGTCGCGGCAAATAGCTTCGGCACCGTGTCTCCTAAGGATATCGGTCTCTAGTTTGCCACCTCACTCGCTTTGTAAAATTGTATGGTGTGGCTTTCTTTCCACGTCGCCGGAACCGACTACGTTATCAACATTGCGTTGAACCATGCTATCAACACTTGGCTTCCTAAGCCATCAACAAAATCCTTCGGTAATGCATTAATGGGGTACATTTGAAGAACGACCAGGAGTGTATTTTATCACAAAAACCTTAAGGCAATATTTAAAAAATCTTAGTCGTGCCATTGTTTAGATTATTAAAATCTAGTTCAACAAGATATCTTGACTTTTCTATACAATTACGTACCGTCATATATATACCATAAGCAGGCCACGATTTCTAGAAGTGAACTGTGTATGAGAGTTTTAGGAAGTTCTGCTTTAAGTTCGCCAGGATTTAGATCCCAACTAGAACTGGTCGGTAGCACTGACCGATAATTATTCTTACTTCTTCCTTTTATTAACAACAATTCTGGTTGAGTTAGCGAGCTATACAAATTAACAAGCAGCTAACGAAGATTATGGTACTTGGGAAAAAGTAAATAAAGTATAGGTAATGAATTAGGTCTTGAAGGGACATATGTAGCTTCGAAATATTGTTGAAATACAGGCAAAAGTTCTTATAAATTGGGGAGTTCTTATACCAGACAGAACCATATTCCCAGGCATATAAAGGCCTCGTTATAATGAACGCCTTTTTCTTGAATTAAATCGATAAACCTAAAAATTACTGCATACTTCATCTTTTTTATCTGTATGCTAACAATAAAGGCAATCTAATATATAAAATTCTTCTGTCACGGCTTTAGAGGCTGAACTCCTCCGAAACGGCTGAACCGATTCTCATGAAATTTTGTGAGCATATTGGGTATGTCTGAGAATCGGCCAACGCCTACCTTTTTTTTCGCTACGTGCCTAGGGTCTTGAAATCAAAACGTGGACCCTGGTACCCCTAGAATGTGTTTATACAATATGGATATCAAATGAAAGCTGTTGATGAGTGCTATAGTACAGGATAATTTTCATACCCCTGGGTGACTGGGGTCTCGAGATATAGCCCAAAACGTGGACCCGGGTACCCCTAGAATGTGTTTATACAATATTGATATCAAATTAAAGCTGTTGATGAGTGCTACAGTACAGGATAATTTTCATACCCCTGGGTGACTGGGGTCTGGAGATATAGGCCAAAAGTGGGCCCGTGAACGCCTAGACAATGTTTTTACTTTGTGGGTATCAAATTGAAGCTGTTGATGAGTGCTTTAGTACAGGGTAGTTTCCATACCTATTGGTTACTAGGGTCTCCACATAGATGGCAAAACGTGGATCAGGGTAACACTAGGATGTGATTTTACATTATGGGTTTCAAATTGAAGCTGTTGACGTGTGCTTTAGTACAGGGTAAGTTTTATGCCGCTGGGTGACTAGGGTCTCGAGATGTAGGCCAAAACGTGGACCTACACCTAGAATGTGTTTTTTACATTATGGGTATCAAATTGAAGCTGTTGATGTGTGCTATAATACAGAGTAAGTTTTATCCCTGAGTGACAGGGTCTCGAGATATAGCCCGAAACATGGACCCGGATACCCCTAGAATGTGTGTGTATTATGGATATCAAATGAAAGCTGTTGCTGAGAGCTCTAAAGTTCATTGTGATATTCGATTTAGTCGCATCTGGCAAAACTGATAAATATGCATGCGAAGCCGAAATAAAGACAAGAATTAATAATACCCACATACCTATTTACATACGTCCTATTCGATTTGCCTGAAATTACGTATATAAATTTGCCTATATTAGTATTTACGATTCTTTTTTCCGGGAAGTATACCAGAGACGCACTGGTACTGGGATTAGGACTAGGACTCAGTCCCAGTCTTGAGACTCGGAGTGGGGCTGGGACTGGGGTCTGAGAAAGAGATAGAATGAGACGAAGATGGAGATGAAGCGAAAAAGACGGAGGGAGGAGTGAATAAAAAGATTAGGAAAAAGTGTAGAGGGGCAGGGCAGAGTTAGATGGAAAAACGCTTATTAAAATGTATGCAGATAGGCCAAATTTAGGGCAGAACAACGTCTGCGGGTCTGCTAGTAGCAAATAAAAAATTATAAGAGAATAAAAAAGAGGCTTCCCACACAGCATTTGGATGATTAATTTATGAATTTTTCTCCATATCAATACAATTTGATTACTCCTTGTGACTAAATATTGAGTTTTCATACTATTGAACAAAACATATAATAAAAAATTATTAATTTTAATGATCAAAACAGGTAATTTTTTTATCACTTTCTGAAATCATTTTTGAATAACTTTGATGATTTAATTTTAAGATTTTATAAAATGAACAAAGAGAATAATAAAATTAGTTTAATTTTGATGATCAATAACTGAGTTTTTCAATCACATTTTAGAATAACTTTTCAATCAAATTTGTTTACCTTCGGTGATCCAAAATTTAAATTATTTTTCAATCAACTTTCTTAATCTTTTCATACTACCCTTGTCGACTAAATAATGAATGTTTTACTTGTTGAACCTAAACTTTTCATTGAAAAGTTTAATTTTTCTTCATATGCTCACATTTTTTCAATCATAAAATTCAAAAAATTAGAAAAATACAAAACATATTCAAGACTTAAAGAAATGTAAATGCTGTTCCAAACCTAAGATGTCCCCTAGCAGTTCTCCAGATGCGTCTTACCAGAAAAGGAATACTGTATGGAACCGGTGTACGGAAGTTTTATGGTGTTTGAAACGCTGGTAAGTTAAGCTCGATATGCCTGGACCCGGTTCAACATCCCCCATGCGTTACGATTGTCAAAAACATCACGTTACCATTATTTAAGCTGATGATCATAGATGATGTTGGATGTTGTAGTCGTGTGTGAACAGGTTATTTATTGCCAGTTACCTGCGGTTCAAATAGCTCACATTCGAACTTCCGGATGCTTTCACCCGCTGATGAAATATGATTATTATATAGTATTTAATTATGTATTAAATGAATCATTATCGTATTCACAAATGATTCCAAAAAATCATTTAATATGATTGGAAAATGTTCTTATGTATGATCAAAAAATGATTGTGAAAAGTAATCAAATGTTATTCCAAAACAAGTAAAGCACAATCTTCCAAAAATACCATATACATATGACGAAAAAAAATAAAATGTGTTTAAAACATGAATCATAAATGATTATTCAAGAATAACCACATTTGAGGTACACTTTTCTCCAGACGATACATTGATTTTCGAATAAAAAAATCTTTTAAATTTGAATGTTTTCAATCATCTGGGGGTGAGATATTTGAATATTTTTTGATAAAAATTTTCAAAAATTGGCTGGGTTATAACACTGCAGATCATTACTCAAATACATACACCACACAGATATAGGTAAAAAAAATGTAAAAATGAAAAAATTTTACGCCGGGCTTTTATCTTCCGATTTGCGTCGTGCTCCCTTTAATTTTTCCTACAAATTGGCGGAACGGGACCTACATGTTTTATGCCGACTTCGAAAGGCATCTGAAAGGCAGATGAGTTTTCACTGAGAAGCTTAGAAAAATTATCTCTTAATTGAAAAAACTTGTTTCTAAAATTTCCGGGGCGTGAACCCAGGATCTTCGGTGTGGTAGGCGCAGCACGCTATCAACACACCACGGCGGCCGCCGTATGTAAGTATGTTTGAAAAAATGGGTGCCTACTTTTAATTTTTAAAATACAAAACTCAAATAGTTTTGTTGCGTAAGATTTCTATCTAAAATCTGAATACACAAAAAATCACCAAAAAATATAAAAAACCACAAAGCAACAATAGGAAGTGGAATTGTTAACATCTCCAAATGGTGGCCTGAAGAAATCAAAGTTTCGCTTTTCTTTCTAACATTTACATATGCAAGCCGGTGACAATAACGACGTTGTTAAAAATGTCTCACCACCGGCAAATTACAAGAGACAGGTTGAGTTATTTTTTGTTAACAAAGTAGTTGAGCTGTAGACAATAAATCACTGACCAACAAAGTATGGCAAAGCTTAACAGCGATACTCTTAACTGGTTTTCGAGTACAAAAGACATTTAAAATAATAATAAAAAAAAACAATTAAGGAAGTATAAGTTTGGTTACACCGTAAATTGTATACCTACTTAGTTGTGATATACATAAAATATTATTTTAATATGTTGTAGGTATCCATGTCTTCTAACAAACTTGGTCAAGATCCAAAAGTTTAGTTGAATTTACGGTTTTTAGAACTACCAGAGGTATGGGTATACACATACTTATTTTGTTTTGTTGATTTTCCGACAGGGTGGACAAATGATGTATATTGGAACGATTTTCCGTCATCCCTTGTCAAATTTGGTTTCGAGACAAATCGATTTCAGCGTTGTGCCATCATCAGTGTCGATTTTCGTTCGGATCTGTTGTTGTCGTTTGTCCTGTATGTATAGTTCGTAGGTACATGAACAGGTATTGTCAAAATTGATGCTTGTGTATATTTAGATGTGTTCATTTAGAACCGAGGGTGGTTTTTACTGATCGATTTGTGTGGCTAACTGAGCCTGGTAAAAGTCCGTAATTTCAGTCGCTTGACCTTCTTTGTGGGTTTGTTGTTTTGAGGCGTTAATTGTTTTGTGTTTATTTGTTGTTGTGTGTTTGTCTTTGTACCTGTGTGATTACTTGTAAACAAGTTTTAAAACGGCTCGAATATTTTGTCAGAAATTGTGTTTATCTGTTCGTTTATTATTCCATGTTTTCGAATACGTTGAGACATCGTCCTTTTGCTTGTATGTGAAAGAACCTAACTGTTTTGTGATTCGCGAAGTTAGACTCTAGTATAATGTTTGGATTCCGTGTTTTTTTGTTGTAAACTCTAATGTGTTCTCTGAACTTCGTTCTTATTTGCCGTCCTGTTTGTTCTACGGAACTATGTTCGCGTTCGCAGGTAAGCTCGTATACGCCGTGGCTGCTAAACGGGCCCCTGAGTTAGTGTTAGTTCTTAGTTTTCGCCCTAGATTGTTCGATGTTTTGAACGCTGTGTTAATATTGTATTGTTTAAAGAAGTTTGCCAATTTATATGTTGCTTTTCCAGTATATGTTGCTTTCCATGTGATAGTCGTCCAGGTGTTATTATTTTCCTTTTCATTATTTTTTGGTTCTCCATGCGTCCTTCTGAGCTTATCTACTAGTGTTTTTTTATATCCGTTGTTTGCAGCAATGTTATATATGATTTCAAACTCTCTCTTATATGCCTCATGTGTAAGAGGTGTTCTTCAAGTCTATGTACCAAATGCATTAATGCTGCATTTTTATGCTGTTGGGGTATAAACATACTTCTTTTCTCTCATTATAAAGAGTGCCTGGGTAACGGTTCTCCTCTGTATAATTTAAAATGCCCAAAAATTTTGCGTAAATTTCTATCAGCCTATTTCGGCAGTCAGTTCCAGAATGCGCTATCTAAAGGCCGAGTCACAATTATGCGTTAAACGCAATCTTATACATACCAGTAACATCGCCACAATTACGCAAGATGTTGCGTTTATAAATATAAAGGAACTGCAGACTTGGCAATTGAAGTTTATATCGCCTTGCCCATTCACATACAAAATTTTGCGAAGCGCTGTTATAAACGTTCTCACTATACAAGAAAAATGTTTGCTAACAAATTTTGTGTCCTATTCATTTGTTAAATTTGCAGTTTTCAACTGTGAAAAATGTTAGAAAGTAAAGTGGGAAAAATAATTTCAATAAGTCATGCGCGGTTCCAGAGGGGCGGGTGCTTTTTTTGTATTGACTGTATTGAAGTATATAATACAAAATCTACATAGTAGTTTCTTATCACACCACGGATTTTTACTCATTTTTAATTTTTCTTGCTGTTTTATATTATTATTATATATTAAAAAAAGCCCCCCTCCCCCCCCCTAAACGTAAAAAAGCAAGAAAAATTAAAATTAATAAAAATCCGTTTTGTGATAAGAAACTACTATGTAGATTTGTATTATATACTTCATTACAGTCAATACAAAAAGAAAGCCCCCGAACAGCGCATGCAATAAGGTACGCGTAATCTACTCATCATGCATAAGAGTTCGTTTAATGCATATCTATGAAAAACTGCTAATGTGACGGGGCTTGTACGGTGATATTCCACTCATCAGTCGAGATACAAATTTACCAAAAAATATAGCTAAAGTCAAAAATTATGAACACTTATATATATGTTGATATATGGCGTTTTTGGAAACTGCAAATTGGCGGGATGGGACCTACATGTTACACCGACTCCATACGACATCTGCAAGGCAGATGAGTTCTCACTATGAAGCTTTTCATAGCAGAAATACATTCAGAGTGTTTGCCGATAGCATATTTTTCTTAGTATTTAACAAATTTAAATACGTGGCAACGTTTTGGAATCATCTTTAGTAGCTACGCCTAAGCAATAGAGCCTAAAATGTAGTGTTAACGAGATTATATCGGATAAACAAAAGAAATAAATAAAACCGTTAAAAAGAGCTCAGTAACCCTAGGGGGCAGCTGAACTTAAAAATATTTTTATTCAAATACGACGTTAAATTCCTCTCGTTTAAGACCCATATTGGCAAAGAAAAATCGGTTGTATGGAATTCAAATTTTGATTAAAATCTAGCGAAAATTTAAGCTTCTAGCTGTTAAAATGAGAAAGATGGCGAAAATTCGCTTATATGAATAATCGATTGTATCGGGGGTCCCGATCCGGTTGTTTCCGACAAATGCCTAACCGAACACCAAAATATATCAGCTCACCAGACTTTATCAAGATACATATCGAATATTGAGGGACTACTTTACTAAATCAACTCAATTCATCATTCTGATCATTTCGATATATTTATTCTCCTCTAAACGATTAACAATTTTCGATTCCGGACCAAACTTAATATACCATTTCATTTTCATAAAAGTTATATCTTATATATTATTTCTAATTGCTTTTTTTTTACACGTCCCTTTTTCGCTCTTATTGGAATCCAAATCTATAAATAAAGTTGTGGTTGTAATATGGGGATTCGTGCTATTAGCGAGCTTTGGGCATTATTAGTCATAGTGTTTTTGTTAAGCTATATTTTATTAAAATAATTTGTTAAAAATAAACGATTGCGAGCACACAAAGAAATCTATTTGTACTATGGCACTATTGTGAATATTAGATTAGAACTAACACTGCATTACCGACAGTTGCTAACATTCGCCAGATGACAGCGCAAGCGCATGTAAGTTTATAGATGTTTGATTGATAATCGGCAGTTGCTAATATTCGCCAGATGGCAGCGCAAGCGCATGTAAGTTTATAGATGTTTGATTGATTGCTGTTGATATTTGATATGAGACTTTTATATTTATTGCGCAAGATGCGCACGGGTCCGGCTCGTAAAAACATATTTCAAATTGCAAATATTAAATGAAGTTATTTCAAAAAGTGGGCTTGGATGTCGTGGATGACATTGCTAATTCTCTCCTGCATCATAATATACTCAACGGCTTTTCTTTCATGACTTTCAATAGTTTTGATTTTTGTTACTTTAAATGTGGGAGGTGTCACGCCCATTTTCCTAAATTTACAAAGGTGCATCAAATAAAAATACTCTGTGTGCTGTGTAAAACCGAGTATAATGATATTAAAAGTAGTCACAGGAAAAAGCCAAAGTTACATAGTTACAAACATATGTATGTATGTATGTGTGTTGCCCAAAATTATTTCCAGAATGATTTCTAAGAATGCTTCAAATTAGGCCTTAGATTGTTTCACTGATTTGTTTCTTGCTGCTGTTTTATGTACATGTGTATAATTCAGTTCTATTTGTTGTTATACATATGACATACTTGTTGTTACAACTATTACGAAAAGTCTTACATAGTATTTAGTTACATCTGAGGAAATGTATGGGTCATTATTGAAATGCATGTTAGAGGCAATTCACAGAGCGCAGAAGTTGTTAGGAAGCGGATTTATATGACTTTCATAATTTTCACATGCGAGGTTTTACCATAAAAAATAAAGTAGAAAAAAGTAAAAAAATATGGTAGCGTATACCTCTTTCTCATCATTAAAGAATAGTTTTTAATTGCATGCAAATAATTATTTACAACAAGTAAGAAAAGCTAAGTTCGGGTATAACCGAACATTACATACTCAGCTGAGAGCTTTGGAGACAAAATAAGGGAAAATAACCATGTAGGAAAATGAACCTAGGGTAACCCAGGAATGTGTTTGTATGACATGGGTATGAAATGGAACGTATTAAAGAGTATTTTAAAAGGCAGTGGGCCTTAGTTCTATAGGTGGACTCCGTTTCGAAATATCGCCATAAAGGTGGAGCAGGGGTGACTATGATTGATTTTGATTTCGCCCTGCAGAACTTTTTCAATTTCTTCTACTTCATATGGTAGGTGTCACACACATTTTACAAAGTTTTTTCAAAGTTATATTTTGCGTAAAAAACCAATCCAATTACCATGTTTTTTTCGTATTTGGTATAGAATTATGGGATTTTTTTCATTTTTCGAAATTTTCGATATCGAAAAAGTGGCCGTGGGCCATAGTCGGATTTCGCCCATTTTTAATAACAAGTTAGTGCAGATAAGTACGTGAACTAAGTTTAGTAAATATATATCGATTTTTTCTCAAATTATTGTGTTAACAGCCGAGCGGAAGGACAGACGGTCGACTGTCTATAAAAACTGGGCGTGGCCTCAACCGATTTCGCCCATTTTCACAGAAAACAGTTATCGTCACAGAGTCTATGCCCATACCAAATTTAACAAGGATCCGTAAATTTTTGTTCGACTTATGGCATTAAAAGTATTCTAGACAAATTAAATGAAAAAGGGCGGATCCACGCCCATTTGAAGTTTTCGTTTATTTTTGTATTTTGTTGCACCATATCATTACTGGAGTTGAATGTTGACATAATTTACTTATATACTGTAAAGATATTAAATTTTTGGTTAAAATTTGGCTTAAAAAAATTTTTTTTTAAAGTGGGCATGTCCGTCTTCCGATGTTGCTAATTTTTACTTACAATACATACAGTAATAGGAGTAACGTTCCTGCCAAATTTCATCATGATATCTTCAACGACTGCCAAATTACCGCTTTGCAAACTTTTAATTACCTTTTTATACAAGTGGGCGATGCCACGCCCATTGTCCAAATTTTATTAATTTTTCATTCTGCGTCATAAGGTCAACGCACCTACCAAGTTCATCGCTTTATCCGTCTTTGGTAATGAATTATCGCACTTTTTCGAAATTTTCTATATCGAAAAAGTGGGCGTGGTTATAGTCCGATTTCATTCATTTTAAATATTGATATGAGATGAGTGCCCAGGAACTTACAAACCAAATTTCATTAAGATACCTCAAAATTTACTCAAGTTATCGTGTTTACGAACGGACGGACGGTCATGGCTAAATGAATTTCTTTTTTCGCCCAGATTATTTTGATATATAGAAGTCTATATCTATCTCGATTAGTTTATGCCGTTACGGATTACCGTTATGCGAACAAAATTTATATACTCTGTGAGCTCTACTCAGCTGAGTATAATAAAGCCCAATTGACCAAGGAACTGGGATAAAAGTGATCGTTTCATCTCAAGGCAAAAAATATATTAAACAAGTAAGGAAGGTTAAGTTCGGGTGTAACCGAACATTACATACTCAGTTGAGATCTATGGTGACAACATAAGGGAAAATAACTATGTAGGAAAATGAACCGAGGGTAACCCTGTGTTTGTATGACATGTGTATCAAATGAAAGGTATTAAAGAGTATTTTATGAGGGAGTGGGCCATAGTTCTATAGGTGGACGCCATTTAGGGATATCGCCATAAAGGTGAATCAGGGTTGACTCTAGAATTTGTTTGTACGATATGGGTATGAAATGAAAGGTGTTAATGAGTATTTTAAAAGGGAGTGGGCCTAGTTGTATATGTGAAGGCGTTTTCGAGATATGGAACAAAATGTGGACCAGGGTGACCCAGAACATCATCTGTCGGGTACCGCTAATTTATTTATATATGTAATACCACGAACAGTGTTCCTGCCAAGATTCCAAAGGCTTTTGATTTCGCCCTGCAAAACTTTTCATTTTCTTCTACTTAATATTGTAGGTGTCACACCCATTTTACAAATTTTTTTCTAAAGTTATTTTTGCGTCAATAAACCAATAACATTACCATGTTTCATCCCTTTTTTCGTATTTGGTATAGAATTATGCCATTTTTTTCATTTTTCGTAATTTTGATATCGAAAAAGTGGGCGTGGTTATAGTCGGATTTCGGCCATTTTTTATACCAATACAAAGTGAGTTCAGATAAGATTTTTGCTCAAGTATCGTGTAACGGCCGAGCGGAAGGACAGACCGTCGACTGTGTATGAAAACTGGGTGTGGCTTCAGATTTCGCCCATTTTCACGAAAACAGTTACCGTCATAGAATCTATGCCCCTACTAAATTTCAGAAGGATTGGTCAATTTTGTTCGACTTATGGCATTAAAAGTATTCTAGACAAACTAAATGAAAAAGGGCGGAGCCACGCCCATTTTGAAATTTTCTTTTATTTTTGTATTTTGTTGCACCATCATTACTGGAGTTGAATGATGACGTAATTTACTTATATACAGTAAAGATATTAAATTTTTTGTTAAAATTTGACTTTAAAAAATTTTTGTTATAAGTGGGCGTGTTCTTCATCGATTTTTCTAATTTTTATTTAGCGCATATAAAGTAATAGTAGTAACGTTCCTACCAAATTTCATCATGATATCTTCAATGACTGCCAAATTACAGCTTGCAAAAACTTTAAATTACCTTCTTTTAAAAGTGGGCGGTTCCACGCCCATTGTCCAAAATTTTACTAATCTTCGATATCGAAAAAGTGGGCGTGGGTATAGTCCGATATCGTTCATTTTAAATAGCGATCTGAGATGAGTGCCCAGGAACCTACATACCAAATTTCATGAAGATATCTCAAAATTTACTCAAGTTATCGTGGTTAACGGACAGACGGACGGACCGACGGACATGACTCAATCAAATTTTTTTTCGATACTGATGATTTGATATATGAAAGTCTATATCTATCTCGATTCCTTTATACCTGTACAACCAACCGTTATCCAATCAAATTTTATATACTCTGTGAGCTCTGCTCAACTGTGTATAAAAACATTTGTCATATGGTGTGAGCAGCATAAACTCGAATATTGAATATCTAAACAAAAATAGGACCTGGGCGCCGAGCTTTGCTCTGCAAATTTCGAATATGCCGCATAACATACTTTGTTCTACATTTCAACGTTAATCTAACTCTACTTTTTTATATGTATATATCGTTAGCTAATGTGAAATTGTGCTAAGGCACTTTTTATGAATTTTACAGGAGACGAAAAAAATGAATAATTTGAAATAACCTTTTTTTTCAAAACTGTGAATGAGGATACCTTAGTGCAATACTTTTGAGTGTAGAATCTATGAAAAGATAAATAAAAATCATGTATGCTAGTCAGCAGCTATTTTATGACTTATTATTAATTTATTTTTAAATTCAAACAATGTTGTGTTGTGTCTTATTCCATAAAGACAACTGCGACATACTTGATCTACAAACTAAATACTAAATCTCTAATCGTTGTCAAGAGAGTAAAGACTTGGGTGTATTTTTGACTCCAAACTATCTTTTTCTAGTCACATTGACTTCGTTGTTTTAAAATTTGTTGCAATGGTTGGGTTCAGTAGACGTAACACCAGTGACTTTAAGGACCCTATGGCGTTGAAACCACTTTATATATCCCTGGCCAGAAGTGGTCTTGAATATTGCTCAATAATATGGAATCCTTTCTATGAATCAAATCCTATAAAATTGAGGGAGTTCAAAAAATTTTACACATATGCTTCACTGGCCAGACGGCCTCCCATCACATACCAGCAGGCGCAAATTGCTTGGTCTTCAGGCTTTGCATGACAGAAGAACTTTATCTCACTCATGCTTGCCTAAATGTAATAAACTTTAGCACGAATTGCTCTGATTTATTTAATTTGTTATTCCATATATTCCACTGCGTGATATTCGGCATAAAGATTACACAAGCTGACAGCATCTCAGACCCAGGAACCGGACTATGTATTTCGAAGGATTTTGATGCGAAAAATCGAAATATGGCCTCAAAATGCCCTATCAGATCTGGTTTTCAAGATATCCTAACCTAAAGTGCAAAAAACACGGCTTTTGTCCATATTTGAGGTTATATAGCCTACAGATGTTTTCTTTCACCAAAACTAAAGTATGGCATCTTTGAATACAAGTCTTATTCTTTCAAATGGCGTTGAGTTTGTTCAAATATCATTTTTTTCCCTGAGATATCGTATTTTGAAATTTTGTGGTGTGTTAGGAGTAGTTCTAGGGGTAGGGGATACGGAAGTTGATGGGTTAACAGTCAAGTTGGTTAGCCCATTTGTCGTGTGAGATATCCAGATAAATAAGACTTATTTAAATTATATTAAATATGCGAGTAAATGCTGCCCCCAGGGTTAAGTGGGTTAGCCTGCTTGCGGTATGATAGGGGTGGTTTCTAGGGGTTAGGGTTGTGTGTGACTTGGTACCCGAGGGTTAGATAGTGTAGTGGTGTGGTGAGTTAGCAATTTTATGGCGTGAGACAAAATTTTAAGAAAAATAAGACTCAATTCATGAAAAATAGTAATCGACATTATCATGTCTATGTTATCTCAATGAGATTTTCAGGTGTAGGGAAATTTAGAAACATGAAAATTTCAAAATACAATATCTAAGCGAAAGAAAATAATATTTGAGCAAACTCAACGCCATTTGCAAAAAAAGACTTGTGCTTAAAGATGCCGTCCTTTAGTTTTGGTGAAAGAAAACATTTGCAAGGCTACATAACCTTAAATATGGGCAATAACTGTTTTTTGCACTTTAGGTACGATATCTCAAAAACCATAGCTGATAGAGCAAGGCCAGGTTTGGAATCAGCGCATCATAAACCTTCGGAAATACATAGTCTGGTTTCTGGGTCTGATAATGGTGTGTTTTGTCGGCCTGTGTTATTTATCGAAATAACTCATAAAATGGATTATGCTATGAATGAACCTATAACTATGACTATATATACATTTACATAGCAAATAGATACAGTAGGGTTATTAATTTTAGTAACAGCTTATATAAGTTTAAGCTTGAATTGTTTTCTATTTTTAATTAGTCTGTAAGAAAGCATGTAGTTATCGACATGTAAAAATTGAAGTAGATAAAAGTCAGCGCAAAGCATATATCAAACACCGAAGGCATGTCTCAATTAGGTGAATCCAATTGAAGGGGTGGTGTTGGCAACCCCCTCAAGGGGTTGCCAGCGCAATATATATGTAGCTTTTCCAACCCAATTATCAACCTCACCTACCCGTGGCGAATCATGTTTCATTGACAGCCGAGGCTCAGGCGACCCCAAGCTCCTCATGGAACTAGGGGGTGGGGAGGGCGGTATGGCTAGAATGTTTAATGTGGTCATATAAATCGTTCCCGAGATGGTCGGGCTAGTACCTTAATAGGTACTTACCGGAACGTACCGGATCTATATCCGGCAAAGGACCATCATCGGTAACGCTCCCCAAAGCCTCGGGGAATGTCTTTATCGTTAATACAACAACACAAAGCATGTACATTTAAACTGAATGAATTAAATAAATAAATAAAATGCGCGCACAAAGAAATTACTAGTAATTCGGATTGATATTATTGACAGGTTGACTTAGCATATTCTTTTTAACAGCTGACGACTTAGCACATTACACGTCATTGTCCACAGCGCGTAAAAATACATTTTTTCGAAAAAAGTGACTTAGCACATTTTCACATTAAGCTAACGATATATTATATGTTTTCACTTACCAATATTTGATTTCGTTAAAAATAGATTTCAAAAACATATCAAACACTAACCGCAAAATGAACGGGAATGAAAAATTTCAAATGGGTAATTCCAGCCCATAGTATAAGGGATTGTTATGACAATTAGTGAAGTCGAGTACTAAGTTATTTAGGTCGAGTATCTTCATGCGCCGAATTATTAATTTCAAACATATTTTAGTTATACTATACTAATAGTAATCTGTGAGAAGTTGCAATTATTCATTCCATATTTGCCAAAAATATGCATTTAAAAATATATTTTGCTAGAATTTGCCACGGTGCCTTGATATTGCATTTCAATTTTATTAGCGTGTGTGAAATTAAAAAAATTAAGTCGAATCATGTGTAAGATTTTTTACGAAGATTTTTAACTTTAATGTTCTCCTTTAAAGCCTTAATAGAATATGAGTAAGTAGAGTACTATTTCGTCTAACTACCCCAACCTAAATGGCAACCCTACTCAAAAATGTCCATATTGTAATGCAGAGTGAAATACCTTTCGTTTGATACCCTTATCGGTGTGTCTCATGCAATTTTTTTTAATTTCGATTAGGTGCCCACCCCAATGGCAACCCTATGCCCCTATTGTAATGCGGAGTGAAATACCTTTCGTTTGATACCCATATCAGCATATCTCATGCATTTATTTAATTTAGAATAGGTGGCAACCCAAAATGTCAACCATGCTCAAAAATGTCCCTATTGTAATGCGAAGTGAAATACCTTTCGTTTGATACCCATATCGGCATATCTTATGCAATTTTTTTTAAATTTCGAATGGGTGGCAACCCTGCTCAAAAATGCCCCTATTGTAATGCGGAGTGAAATACCTTTCGTTTGATACCCATATCGGCATATCTCATGCAATTTTTTTAATTTCGAATAGGTGGCAACCTTGTGAAAACTTCTGAGTGGCAACACCTAGGTAGAAAGCGTTAGAAGGTGCTACATCATTTCTGTGCCAAATTTCATTTAAATCGGTTGAGCCGTTCCCGAGATCGTTCGGCTATAAAAATATACAAGAATTGCTCGTTTAAAGTTATAAGATTCTTGCTAAACTTTGATTTTTAAATTTTGACATAGAAATTGCAAAAGTTGCAAAAATATGAGAATGAGAAGGAAAAACGACTAATAATATCTCCTTTCCTACGAACTTTCCAATCCAAGTAATCTGCGCTCCACTTTTATATTTTTACTTCTCATAAATACTTTTGCAATTTCTATGTCAAATTTTAAAAGTCAAAGTTTAGCAAGAATATGTCTTTATATAAGGAGATATTTTTCGCTAATTTTTGTCCATTTATATAAAGGAAGTGCTTACAAATTTTTATTTTATTTTTTTTTCTCCTTTTCTTACATTTTTTTCGATGTCTTCCTATCTGTTAAGTTTTACGCTTGTAGCTCAATGAGAACTTACATAAAAATTAATCCCAAAATTCCCTCCGTTTCGTACGATTTTTTCTAAATATCTCATCCCGTGCGCCCCTTAGCGAATCTTTTTGTATCGTGTCATCGGGTGTCGTCGACCTCTGAATTAGTTTGAAATTTCAAGCCTCTAGCTCATAGAGAAGTTACTTAAAAGCTTTGAAAAAGGTTTGAAAATTTTCAAATTTTCTTCTAATTATTTCGATCCGTGCGCCACCTAACGCATTTTTTTCCTTTTGTTGCATTGTCACGGTGTTCTAACCTATGCGTTTCACGTTTGTATCTCAATGAGAAGTTACTTAAAAATGGATTGCAGGATTTCTATGAAAAGCGGACAAACATTCAACCGACCTAATATAATGGAAGTAAAAAGTGGGCTTGATTATCATCCGATTTCGCTCATTTTCAATAACAATCTATTCTGGGTCCAGATAAGCTCGTGTACCAAATTTGGCGAAGATGTCTCAATATTTACTCAAGTTATCATCTTAACGGACAGAAGGACGGACGGACATGGCTCAATCAAATTTTTTTTCGATACTGATGATTTTGATATATGGAAGTCTATATCTATCTCGATTCCTTTATATCTGCACAACCAACCGTTATCCAATCAAAGTTATAATACCCTGTGTACAAGTACAGCGGGTATAACAAAAACATTTTCTTTTGAAAAAGAATAAGTAAATACTTTGCCAAAGGCGCGCCAATTTCATTTCGCTGGAAAATGCTTAATTATCTTTAATTTGTTATTTTGGTAGAACAAAAACTGTTTGTTCATCTGCGTTTGAAATTTTAGCAGATACTTTGAAAACCTTCCTCAAGCTATATATTTGTTTATATAAAGCCAACAAGAGCTTTCTTCCTTTAATTTATAACTAACAATGGCGGTAAAAGTCTAGAATGAATTCAAGCAATTATTTCACGCTCCTTTTTGCTGTTCTTAGCTGTGTTTTAAGTTATGCGAACTCGCGATTTCGCATTGTTAATGGCGTAATGTCGAGGATAGAGGCTAGCCCATATTTAGTAACAATATATGATGACGGAAAACATGAATGCGCTGGTGCATTAGTGAGTTTGGAGATTGTGATTACAGCTGCGCACTGCCTGAAAGACAAAAAAGAAAAATTACTATGGTTACAGCTGGTGTAACCAATAGAGAACTCGAAACTGGACAATCCCGCCCAGTGAAGAAGAAATTTATTCCACTGGTTATAGAATCAAATCACAAAATATGGATGTGGGTGCTATTAAAGTGAGTGAACCCTTCGACAAGTGTTCTAAAGTGGACATAATTCCACTTTGCAGTACTGAATTAACACCAAAACACACGAATACAAATTAGTGGATGGGGTTCAATAAGTGCAGACACTAAGGATCATGTACCTGTACTCCGAACTGCTTTCGTGCCCATAGTAGCGAAGGAAGATTGTATTAATATCTATATGGAGTTCTTCTTCCCTTTAAAAGAAACAATGATTTGTGCTGGACTTGATGGAAGTGATGCATGTTATGGTGATTCTGGAGCACCAGGCGTTGTGAGAGGAGAACTTTGTGCTGTGGTATCATTTGGGAACGGTTGTGGAAGCCCGAAATATCCGGGTGTATATACAGATATAACTAATGAAAAAGTTCTAAAGTTTATAAACAAGGTGATGAATTGTTAATGTGCTATTATAAATCGACTGCTAAGTGAAATATCATCCCATCTTCACCACCTCACGTCAAAGCATATTGAGTTTATGCTCAGGTAGGGCGTAATCGAAATGGCAACTGAGATAGGGTAATATTCCACTCAACAATCGTAATGACAATATTCATTTTTGTATTATCTATTAATAAATACTTATTTGTGGTTGCGATTTAATTTTTGGTTACGTGCAATACATTTGTGACGCATACAAATATGTTAGGTTGTGGGAGAATCTTAATCCAGACTTTAGAGTTCCCACATGTATGAATAGATCATGAGAACTAAAGAAAATTGAGGAATAAGTACTTTAAACCCATAAACAAATGAGCCAAGATCCTGCATTCCGTAATTGTTGTATTTGTAATTTAATTTGAGAAAAAAGTTTGATGACGTAGCGCTGTTGAAATTTTTCGATTTATTACATTTCTCTCATATTTCGCTACCAGTGTTCGGAGTATTTAAAACTATTACCTGAGTAAACGACTATGCCGGAGTAAAAATTAAAATTTCGGAGTATAATTTTTCTTCCTTTTTGAAAGCGGCCTAGCAACTAATATCAAATTGATTTGGTGGCTTGGCAAACCCTTCAATTGTGTTTTGCCATTAAATGTTTCTCTGCAAAAAATTATCTTCCTTATCAGATGCACATGGAGTCGGATTGTGAAGGATTTCGTCTGTTTGGGAAGCAGCATTAAAAGCAAAAACAATTTCGGCCTAGAAAGCAAACGAAGAATAACTCTTGCCGACAAGTGCTTCTTTAGGCAATTGAAAAGTAAAAACTTCTCTCGTCGAACAAAATTCTCTCTTTAGAAGTCACTCATCATACCTGTCCTGATGTATGGCTCGGAATCAGGGAAGGTGTCGAAAGTAAATGAATTGGCTCTTGGAGTATTCGAAAGAAAAGTTCCCCGGAAGATTTATAGCCCTATCCGTGATGTCGACGGCGGGTATCGAAGGAGGTATAATGATGAGCTTTTGGCAGATATTACGATAGTGCAGCGAATAAAAACAGAAAGCTTCGCTAGTTATGTCACGTTATGCGGATGAACGAATACGCTCCGGCAGTTTGTAAACAGAGGAAAGTGAAGGCCCTTACTGAGTTGGGAGAGACAGTTGGAGGAAGATTTGACCTCACTTGGTGCTCCCAATTGGCGACTGTTATCTCAAAATAGGGTTAGCTGACCTCACTGACTCAATGTACTTCATTTTTATATAAAACTTCAAGAAGTGCTGTATGTTGAATTTTGGCGGGATTTAGAGATCGCGCCCAGACAAATTTTTTTACATTTTACATTCTACTCCATCTATTCTCATTCGGTACGAAAAAAGTACAAAAACTGTGAGTAAATGTGAACAAACATGTCTGGAGATATGAACAATGAATTCACGTCATTTCATCCAATCGTCACTTTTCATAAATATACAATGAAAACTTCAACCAAAAGATATTAGGTAGTAATACTATTAAGTTTTCAACAACATCAACAACAAAATGTAGTAGAAGTTAAGAGCGGAGTAAAAACTCCGATTGGATTAAAGTCTGAACACTGCGTCAGCAATGAAACATGTTGTCAAAGGCGTGACGTCACGCCAAGAAAACTTATTTCACACCTAACTATGATTTTTCTCTCTCTCATTTTTTAATGCGAGATCTGTTTATTGGTTCATGCTTTAAAACCCCTGGCAAATTTACAACCTTAATATATATGCGTTGCCTTTGTATGTGTGCAGGGCCGTACCGGTGGTCGTGGGGCCCTTGTGCAAACTTCCCAAGAGGTCCTTTTTCTAAAAAAGAAAGGGTTATACGACACAAAAGGTTTTGCTTGTAGGATATTTTTATATTATGTTGCATACATTTTTCTTTACATAATTTCTTACGGCCAAATTGTCGTATTACTTGTGTCGCTAATCACAAGTGATTGGCGTTACAAAAAAATAAGCTGTCAAAAGGTCAAGTTCTTTTGATTGAAGAGCTTTAGATGCAACATTTACTTTTACTTTTTCTTGGATTCTGCATTGGATTGTCAGCAGCAATACGAAATCAAACTTTTCTAATTTTTTTAGAGTGCTGCAGCTTCATTTTTTCCATCGGATTTTTTGCTTGTAAGAACGATACGTGACAAATTCTTGAGAATGTGCCCAACCTAACTTTAAGAGCGTACACAGCATCATATCGACCAGCCCAGCGTGTAGGATTCAAAGTTTGGAGGGTAATTTGATCATTTTTGGAATATTCATCATCACGAGCGAACTGAAGATTTTTCCACCGAACGATACTTTTTCCAAAAAATTATAAACATCTTGAACTACCTCAAAAAACGGCAAATTTCCGGATTTTGTTTGGCAGCATCATTCAGAACTAAATTCAAGTTATGCGTAGCACAATGAACAAAATACGCATAAGGAGCTTTTAGTAGCTCGGTTGGTGATATTTTGTGTGTGTGCTCAAGGGGGTTTAAAAGATGCTTTAGATTAACAACTTCGTTCGTTTCCTTTCTCACCTTTCCAGTAAGTGAACCTGAGGCCGACCTATTCTAAAAAAAATAACCAATGGTCTGATTTCCTTTAAATTCCTTTGATCAGCTGAATATTAGGAAAACTGACAAATTCCTCTCTTTCTGGCAGAAAGAACACTACTGGGCATTAGAACGTCTACATATAAATTAATGTGATTTTAGAAATTGCATTATTTTCACTACGAAGTTTATACAAACAATAATATTGAAATTGGTCGGTCAGGTGGTGCAGGCATCCGATATTTAGTATAGAGATTCCATATATAAGAAAATTGAGTTGGGAGATAATGGAAATGGGGGTTGTAGTCAGAGCTGGGTTGTAATAATTACTTTATCGTCCATTCCCTTTACAAGTAATTGGGGTAACTAATCAATTCCTTTCCTCCACAGCCTACTTTCGCTTTCATTTCACCACTAGACCACTTACTGTCTCCTCACAATATATCGGGATGGTTTGGAAGTGCTGCTTAAAGTATTTTTTCCACAATCAAGTAAATAAAATCGCACGAGAAGTCATCTTATCTAAAACTTAGCTTGGAGACGAATGGCTCTGAAATATGTCTTTCAAGTTAAGTTCTCACACAGTGATCGAAATAAAAAAAATCAGTTAGAAAATTTTCGTCCATCCATCCAGCTTATCCCGGAACCCCCATTTTGACTCTCAGTTTTACCAAACAGCTGATATCTTTTAACTCGCCATGCGCTAATCCGGATAAAACTACTGGGCGTACAACTAGGACTAAAACGGCGTTAGTTCAATTAAGAAGTTAGAAGGATAAGGGGGCTTCATCCAAATCTACGTCTGACCCGACTGTGGTGACAGTTTCTAAAATAATTCCGCATTTACTTCAACAGCAGTTGTTGCAACCCATCCCCATGATCAATTCTTGGGACAAAATAATAACGAAAAAGCTGCTCCCAGTGTCTTTGCAGTAGGTTCTCCCAATATATCGGTGTTAACATGGCGTTTCCCTAACAATCCTTGAGTCGACGACATGAAGCATTATAAAATGGGCGCGACTGAAGCATAGTGAGCTAAAGGATAATTTAAGGGTTGAATCATCATCCGCATACGCCGTAAGTTTGAATAGTCTTCTGTCGAATTGCCTAATTAATTGGTTGTTGATCTACGTCCACAGCTTTAGTGATAATACCCACCCTGTGGCGTTCCTCTGTTAACATATTTTATGTCTCGCATAGACCACATTGCAGTTTTACGCGGAGTCGATCCAATTTATTTAGGTCGGATGTACTCGGATCGGATTGCCAATAACGAGATTCGCCACTATGCCTATGTCCTCGTCAGTTGTCGCAAATTTTAGGTTCTCGAGGTCCTTTTCTACGTCCACTACTTTTAACGTATTAGGGTTATTTTCTTTAGGACTCCTCTTTCTAAAAATACTTTCCGTAGCTATGAGTGCAACGCATCCTCCGATTCCTTGTTAATATGGAGGATGTAGTTCTGGGCCCCTCTGAGGCTCGATATACATCTAACACCTTCCAATCCCGTATATCCTCTGACTTCAGCACACGTAGAATGCAAACATTGGCCTTTGGTATCGTGGGTATCGGTGCTCTGTTCACCGCCTTCATGTCTTTGAATGTCTAGAGCAACTTTCTGCAGCCATCCTAAAGTGGCGTTGTTGGTGCAGGTCATCAGTTCAACCCCATTGTTCCATTGAATTTCTACACTCCTATCAAAGCCGCCTAGTAATCATTAAACTTTAACTTTAAACTATAAATCCAAACAAATTAAGGCCTCAGTTATACTTAACACAAGATGTTGATTACGTTAGCCCACTTAGGTCGTTGTTGCTGTTGTAGCGATAAGGTTGCTCCCCAAAGGCTTTGGGTAGTGTTATCGATGTGATGGTCCTTTGCCGGATACAGATCCGGTACGCTCCGGTGACACAGCACCATTAAGGTGCTAGCCCGTCCATCTCGGGAACGATTTATATGGCCACATTAAACCTTCAGGCCATCCCTCCCTCGCCAGAGCCTTGTCTGTTAGTGAAACAGGATTCGCCGCGGATAGGTGAGGTTGACAATTGGGTTTGGGAAGTTATATATTGCGCTGGAAACCTGAATGGTTGCGCTACACAGCCCCTTAAATCTGGTATTTTAGTCGCCTCTTATGACAGGCATACGTACCGCGGGTATATTCTGACCCCCTAACCCGCTGGGGACCCACTTAGCTTAGTGTTCCAACTCTGATTTTATGGTAGTATATATTAGACCATCTGATCAGTTTGAAAACAAATAAAACTTAATTAGAGGGTACGTGTACTTTTCCATATTTAATCATTAAATATACGTTCATGGTATCAAAACATTAGTTCAACTGTGAATACATATATACACATTAGCGTGGTTCAAAAATCCAATAATATTTCATATAACAAAAGAATAATCTATGCAAGATCTCAGCACTGTAGAAAATATGGAAGGCAGTGCTTAGGGAGGTTAGTTTTCATAAATTTCTGTAAAACAGAGAACTTTTTCCATGAATCCCTCTTTGACTTGCTGATTTCCTCCAGGAAGGCTCAAATCTTCACTTCACCATGGCGGATTTGTTTTTCCCTTGAATCTTCTCAGAAGACAAACTCTGTTGTACGCAGTTGTCAGCGCTTTTGATAAAAGATTGTTGAACTCCTCCAGCCTCTCTACGATGGCTACCTCTTGAGGTTGCCCCAGTCTTCCTGCGACATATTTATGGAATTTACCGCAGTCTGTCGTGGTAGCGTTTATTAAGGTTTCCCCTTCTCTAAACGCTTTAGGGAGACGCTTAAGCTGATATATGCATGATCTGAAAAGGATGGTTTGCCAACGACTTTCAATTTATAACCTAATACATCATGATCAGACCACAATGTGATATGAAGCACATTACTGCACGTTGGCCCAACATATGAAGAAACGTTACGCCTGTAAGCCACCTGTAGACTACTCTGTATAATATAATCCCCTCGCTACATGCTGCGATGCACATTCGCATTTGCGCCCATGACAAGGAATTCTACTGGCGGGCTGCAATGGGCCATAACGAGAACCGCCACTACGCATATGTCCTCGTCAGTTCTCGCTAATTTCAGGTTCTCGAGGTCCTTTTCTACGTCCACTGCTTTTAGCGTATTAGGGTTATTGTCCATAGGACTCCCCTTTCTAAGAACATTTTCCCTAGCTATGAGTGCAACGCATCCTACGATTCCTTATTAATATGAAGAATGTAGTTCTGGCCCCTCCGAGGCTCGAGATACATGTAACACCATCCAATCCCGTATATCCTCTGACTTTACCACACGTGGTATCCAAACCTTAGCCTTTGATATTGTGGGTATCGGTTCGCTGTCCACCGCCTTCATGTCTTTGAAAGTCTGGAGCAACTAGCTGCAGGCATTCTAAAGTCGCGTTATTTGTGCAGGTCATCAGTTCAACCCCATTGTAACATTGAATTTCTATACTCCTATAAAAGCTGCCTAGTAATCACTAAATTGTATGTTACGCAATAGGTGAACATACTCTTAAATCCCTAACAAATTATGCCTCACTTATACTTAACACAAGATGTTGACGATGTTAGCCCGTTTAGCTTCGAGCAGTGTTCCAACTCTGGTTTTATTGCAGTATACAATAGATCATGTGATCAGTTTGGAAACAAATAGAGTGGGGTACGTGTACTTTTTCGTATTTAATCATTAAATACACGATCATGGTATCAACGCAATAGCTCAACTGAAAATACATATATACACATTAGGGTGGTTCAAAAATCTAAAGGTTTTTAGAGACCTAAGGACCCCCAATAATGTTACATATAACTAAAGAATAATCTATGCAATCTTGGCGGCCACCGTGGTGTGATGGTAGCGTGCTCCGCCTGCCACACCGTATGCCCTGGGTTCGCACCCCGGGCAAAGCAACATCAAAATTTTAGAAATAAGGTTTTTCAATTAGAAGAAAATTTTTCTAAGCGGGGTCGCCCCTCGGCAGTGTTTGGCAAGCGCTCCAGGTGTATTTCTGCCATGAAAAGCTCTCAGTGAAAACTCATCTGCCTTGCGGATGCCGTTCGGAGTCGGCATAAAACATGTAGGTCCCGTCCGGCCAATTTGTAGGGAAAATAAAAAGGAGCACGACGCAAATTGGAAGAGAAGCTCGGCCTTAGATCTCTTCGGAGGTTATCGCGCCTTACATTTATTTATTTTATTAAGCTATGCAAAATCTCAGCACTGTAGAAAATATGGAAGGCAGTGCTCAGTGAGGTTTAGTTTTCATAAATTTCTGTAAAACCTAATTTTAGAAAGATTTTGTTAGTTTCTGTTTGAGAATTCTGAAGTTTAACATTTTAAGAAACTGTTAAAAGCCTCAAATATAAAGTTTTGAAGCAAGGCCCATGTTCCGTTTAAATATACGAAGGATTGGAATGAAAAACTATAATATAAAAAGTGCATTCACAGTGGCTACTTTTAAGAGAAAATAAAGCCGAATTGACCAAAGAACTGAGATAAAAATTATCGTTTCATCTCAAGCCAAAAAATATATTAAAAGCAAGAAAGAGAACTAGAAAAATTTGAAAAAGAATAGAATTAAAGAAAAAAGCCGCTGAAAAATCCACGCCTTCCTCTAATAATCCACCCGATGCTGACTTAGATGTTAGTTCAAGTGCCAAAGAGCAAGAACGAAGATGTTTCAGCACGAAAGGCTTAGAGCAGCCTTTTATGACATGAATTTGCCAGGGGCTTTAGCTGGGGCAGGCCTAGAATAAAGTTTTCCCACGTGAGGCTGTAAGGCTTATTATTCCTATTGCCGCCACATCTGACCATGATCGGGCATCATTGCCGCTTTGAAGAAGTTAAATGAAAAGGTAACGAGAAGCAGCAAGGCACATTTTCGCCAGAGATGATGTTTTATTTAGAAGATATCAAAGAACAAATTTTCGTTAATCGAGACAGCGAAATCTTGGCTGATATTTTAAGTTCACAGAATGGATATAGGCTACCAGCACTAGTTTCCTTATCTGATGGAAATGAGAAATTGCTGGGGTGTCAAACACCGGGTAGTGCAACATTTTAGGAAACTGCAGATGCAGTACTTAAAACTCTTACGACATGGTTCTCGAAGTAGTTGGTACGGGCTATGATTTCACAGCCTAAAATAATGGTATCAAGAGTGGTGAATGCATTTTCATTGCTAAACAGCTGCAGAATGAACTTCTATGGTTGTCGTGTGTCCATCACATAATGGCAATAGTATCACATTATGTTGCTTTAACTCCCATATTTAAAAGGTAAAATAATCTTAAAAAAGTTATTCGGTTATACCACACACCCTAATTTTTTCTCCTGGAAAATCTGAGTTAAGAAATAATGCAGGATTCCATTGCACATCATCTTAGTAAGAGAGACCAATCTCGAGATGACTACCGCGAACTTATTGAACTGACGATATTGGTGTTGGGGCAAACCATTATAAAATTGTAATTGTTCCATTTCGAAAAATTTTAAGCCAGTAGACTATTGTATATCTGTTTCCCAAATTTCATCAAAATCTGTGTATCCATTCTGGCGTGATTTAGTCACAAAGAAAAAACGTCTGGACATCCAAAAATACAAACATCCAAACTTTCATATTTATAATATTAATAAGATAAGATTGTTCCAGAGCGGTTAAGTTCTGCAGCTAGTATAATATCCAGCGCCATACTAAAAAAATCGCCACAATCGCACTGTCTGAAACCTCGTTTAGTCGGAACTCGGAGAGGTCATTCCCAATTCTGACTAAGCTGATGGTTTTGCTCAACGTCATTTTGCACAGCCGTATAAGTTTTGCGGGGGAAACAAAATTCAGACATCGCGGCATATAGACAGCTCCTTTTCGGCTGTCGAAGGCGGCTATAAAATCGACGAAGAGGTGACGTGTGTTGATTCTCTTTTCGTGCCATTGTTCGTTTGAAAACCTGAAGGTGGTTCCTTGAAGAGTTGTTGGTACACGACTGGTGTGGTTTCACTTTTTCGGTGTCGTATCAGGTCATTAAAGTACGAAGACAGCGGATTGTTTATCTGATGGCTTTGTAGGATTGTTAGCTTAAGACGATTCTTAAGCCCATACCATACATACACTTGGCTAGAGGGTTTCTTTAGCGGCCTCTTTCTTTTGACTTCTGTCATCGCTAGGTTTTAAATTAAGCTGTTGTAACCATGTTACACGTTAGGATAAGTTTCAGTGTGCGTATTTAAGCGCCCAATATAAATGGAAGTTATGTTTTTGTTGTACTCATTTATTGCGACGTGGGGAAAGCACGGATGGAATCTACATTAATTAGAGAATAACCATTAGGAACAAGTTAAATAAAAAAATAAATGAAAGGCGCGATTAACCTTCGAAGAGATTTTAAGCCGAGCTTCACTTCAATTTGAGTCGTGCTGCCTTTTTAATTGTCCTACACATTGGCGGTACGGACGTACTTGTTTTTATGCCGGCTCCGAACGGCATCTGCGGACAGATGTGTTTTCAATGAGAACTTTTCAAACACTCCGAGGGGCGACCTCGTTTAGAAACATTATCGCTAATAAAACTACGAGTTGTGGTGTGCTTTGCCCGGGGTGTGAAGCTAGATCGTCGGTGTGGTAGGCGGAGAAAGCTACCGTCGCACCACGGGCCACAGTGGCATTTCTTGTATGTTGGTTTAGACGCGAAAGAGTAAAAATTTCAAAATACATAATTTGAATGCAGTTTTGGTTTTTAAAATGTCCACACTATATATAACGGTAATCTTTATTTCTATAAGTATCGTTCTTCACTGCATAAACTGCTGTCAAACTGTGAGTGGCTGACGAACCGCTAAGTAGTGTAACTTACATACGTGAAATAACGCGTGGTTTAAAATTAAATAAAACTTTGTGGTGAAACAAAAGCTAAAATATTTTTTAGCTATTTCAAATCTACGCGTAATTACCTTAATTTGCAAGTATTCAAAGTTTTTTGGTTGAGTATTTTTTACTAAATTATGAGTCTTTTAATGTCGTGTTATTTTGTGCTGCTGAAAATATATAAAACCGGGAAAAGAGAAGACTGCCAAGAAGTTTGAACCACGCTGAACCACAATAATTTTGAATTTCTACAATAATCAGTATTATTGCTCAATGATTCTTCACCCCGTAGGTCCCAGTTGGTGATATAAAGACGATAACAAAGTGAGTGGAGTTGTATAAGGTTTGGGTTGCAGAACGTGGGCCAAAAAGCAAAAGAATAAAGCCGTTTTACCGTGTATCTATTGTTTTAGGTTTCAAAGAGGGAGTCACTAGAGACGAGGGAGTGTATGATGAATTCTCCAGTAGATTTAGAATTTTTTTAGCAAAGCTAGAAACTTTGGGAGGGGGTCCAAAACCACCTATTCCCTTTTGCCTATCGTCACTTAAGGGGGGTAAGGCATACAAACATATACACTTGCTTTGAATGTAATATATTCATTTTGCAGTGGTTATTAATTTTTCGCATCTAATCACGCAAAAAAGTCACTGTGCGCCGTGGTGGGTGATAGCGTGATCCACCTACCGCACCACATATCCTGGGTTACGCCACGGAGGAAAGCAATATTAAAATTTTAGAAAAACAGTTGTTGCAATTAGAAGAAAGTTTTTCTAAGCGGGATTCGCCCCTCGGCAGTGGTTGGCAAGCACTCCAAGTGTATTTTTACCATGAAAGGGTTTCAGTGAAACTCATTTGTCTTGCATATGCCGCTCGGGTTCGGCACAAAAAACAAGATAGGAGCAAAATATATTCAAAATTCAACGCACTGCATCACTGTTGTTGCTGTTGTTGTTGTAGCGGAAATTAAAGAAACAGAATTCCCAAAGGGTAGGGAAGGTTGACAATTGGTTTGAAGAAGCTATATGTTGCTGTGGCAACCCAATGAATGGGATGCGCTAAACAACCCTTGAATCAAGTTAGTATTTTAGTCGTCTATTACGACAGTCATACCTGCCGCGGGTATATTCTAAGCCCCCTAACCCATTGGGGATGCATCAGTTGTTCATTTGTATAACGGTTTTCTTGACTATTGCGTTACGTGTATACATACTATACAAGGATTATTAAAGAGATTGCACAGTCATATCTGCTCCAACAAAATACGAAAGGTGCGATCAAGCGATTTGCCCAAAGCCTGATGCTCAAAGGAGGTCCTACAAACCGAAATCGCAATTTCTAAAGAGTTTATCATACTTAACGAAATTTATATGAAATTGAATGGTGATAAGTTGAATACAAGTCCACATGCCCTGTAGCTCTGTAGGTTAGCCACTAGTATGAAAGTTATTTTGCCGTTAACAGGGGTAACTGTGAGGCAAGCCCCGCCTATACACATTCTGTGCCCTTTTAGCATTAACATGGTTGTGGCGTCCCACAAACGTAACAAATTAAACACCTACCACTCACTGCAGACTTTGGAGGTACACTTTTCCAACACGCCTTGTGAAAATATCCATTGTAGAGGCATGATAATAGGGCCATGCCCTGAACAACAGGATTTTCGAGATATTTTTTCTGTCTGGGGTCAAGTTGCCATAAGATATGAGTCATTAACCAATGTATGAGTAATATCCACTATTTTCAATAAAATGCATGTTTTAATGATCATTGCGTTTTAATCTAAATGAAATTTCCATCCCGAAAAAACCACAATTTTTTTCTTGAACAGTAACGGTATGGCAAACGCTCTGGCAAAACAACAAAACATATGAAACTTCAAAATATCCCCCAATACGTCAAAAACATTTGAGTGGGAACTACCTTCTTTTTGGTATCATGGTATGTGGTATTTGTTCCTAAAATTAAATATTTTGTACTCGAATTTTAAGTATTTTATGCTCAGTTGAGCAGAGCTCACAGAGTATATTAACTTTGATTGGATAACGGTTGGTTGTACAGGTATAAAGGAATCGAGATAGATATAGACTTCCATATATCAAAATCATCAGTATCGAAAAAAAATTCGATTGAGCCATGTCCGTCCGTCCGTCCGTCCGTCCGTCTGTCCGTTAACACGATAACTTGAGTAAATTTTGAGGTATCTTGATGAAATTTGGTATGTAGGTTCCTGGGCACTCATCTCAGATCGCTATTTAAAATGAACGATATCGGACATAACCACGCCCACTTTTTCGATATCGAAAATTTCGAAAAACGAAAAAGTGCGATAATTCATTACCAAATACGGATTAAGCGATGAAACTTGGTAGGTGAGTTGAACTTATGACGCAGATAGAAAATAGTAAAATTTTGACAATGGGCGTGGCACCGCCCACTTTTAAAGAAGGTAATTTAGAAGTTTTGCAGCTGTAATTTGGCAGTCGTTGAGGATATCATGATGAAATTTGGCAGGAACGTTACTCTTATTACTATATGTCTGCTTAATAAAAATAGCAAAACAGGAGAACGACCACGCCCACTTTTAAAAAAAAATTTTTTTTGATCAAATTTTAAAAGAAAAGTTAATATCTTTACAGTATATAAGTAAATTATGTCAACATTCAACTCCAGTAATGATATGTTGCAACAAAATACAAAAATAAAAGAAAATTTCAAAATGGGCGTGGCTCCGCCCTTTTTCATTTAATTTGTCGAGGATACTTTTAATGCCATAAGTCGAACAAAAATTTACCAATCCTTGTGAAATTTGGTAGAGGCTTAGATTCTAGACGTAACTGTTTCTGTGAAAAAGGGCGAAATCGGTTGAAGCCACGCCCAGTTTTTATACACAGTCGACCGTCTGTCCTTCCGCTCGGCCGTTAACACGATAACTTGAGCAAAAATCGATATATCTTTACTAAACTCAGTTCACGTACTTATCTGAACTCACTTTGTATTGGTGTAGAAAATGGCCGAAATCCGACTATGACCACGCCCACTTTTTCGATATCGAAAATTACGAAAAATGAAAAACAATACCATAATTATATACCAAATACGAAAAAAGGGATGAAACATGGTAATTGTATTGGTCTATTGACGCAAAATATAACTTTAGAAAAAAAACTTGGTAAAATGGTGTGACACCTACCATATTAAGTAGAAGAAAATGAAAAAGTTCTGCAGGGCGAAATCAAAAGCCCTTGGAATCTTGGAAGGAATACTGTTCGTGGTATTACATATATAAATAAATTAGCGGTACCCGACAGATGATGTTCTGGATCACCCTGGTCCACATTTTGGTCGATATCTCGAAAACACGCCTCACATATACAACTACACTACTCCCTTTTAAAACCCTCATTAATACCTTTAATTTGATACCCATATCGTACAAACACATTCTAGAGTCACCCCTGGTCCACGTTTATGGCGATATCTCGAAAAGGCGTCCACATATAGAACTAAGGCCCACTCCTTTTTAAAATACTCATTAAACACCTTTCATTTGATACCCATATCGTACAAAAAATTCTAGAGTCACCCCTGGCCCACCTTTATGGCGATATCTCGAAAAGGCGTCCACCTATAGAACTAAGGCCCACGCCATTTTAAAATACTCATTAACACCTTTCATTTGATACCCATATCGTACAAACAAATTCTAGAGTCACCCCTGGTCCACCTTTATGGCGATATCTTGAAAAGGCGTCCACCTATAGAACTAAGGCCCACGCCCTTTTAAAACACTCATTAAAACCTTTCATTTGATACCCATATCGTACAAACAAATTCTAGAGTCACCCCTGGTCCACCTTTATGGCGATATCTCGAAAAGGCGTCCACCTATAGAACTAAGGTCCACGCCCTTTTAAAATACTCATTAACATCTTTCATTTGATACCCATTAGGTACAAACGCATTCTAGAGTCACCCCTGGTCCACGTATATGGCGATATCCCGAAAAGGCGTCCACCCATACAACTAAAGCCCACTCCCTTTTAAAACACTTATTAACACCTTTCGTTTGATACCCATATTGTACAAACAAATTCTAGGGTCACCCCTGGTCCACCTTTAATGGCGATATCTCGAAACGGCGTCCACCTATGGAACTAAGGATTCACTCCCTTTTAAAATACTCATTAACACCTTTCATTTGATAGCCATATCGTACAAACACATTCTAGAGTCAACCCTGATCCACCTTTATGGCGATATCCCTAAATGGCGTCCACCTATAAAACTATGGCCCACTCCCTCATAAAATAATCTTTAATGCCTTTCATTTTGATACACATGTCATACAAACACATTCCAGTGTTTCCTCGGTTCATTTTCCTACATGGTTATTTTCCCTAATGTTGTCACCATAGCTCTCAACTGAGTATGTAATGTTCGGTTATACCCGAACTTAACCTTCTTACTTGTTTTTGATATAATCCATTAATAATGATTCATGAATGAGACGTCATTAATTCAAATAATCAAATATATTAGTGGATTTTTATAGGGGGCCCGTAAAATGTTTAGTCCCGGGCCCGGATATTCTCTCTACGGCCCTGCTCGTGGAGTTGTTTTTCATAAATTTAAAATACGTGATAACCTTGCGAAAATATCCTCAGTGGCAACATCAGAATTTTCTTTTGAAATAAGTAAATATTTTGCCAACGTCACGCTAATTTCATTTCGCTGGAATATGCTTAATATCTTGAATTTGTTATTTTGGTAGAACAAAAAACTGTTTGTTCATCTGCGTTTCAAATTTTAGCAGATACTCTAAAAACTTCCTAAAGCTTTATATTTGTTTATATAAAGCCAACAAAAGCTTTCTTCCTTTAATTTATACCTAACAATTGACGGTAAAAGCTCGAACAAGAAAGAATGAATCTACGTAATTCTTTTACGCTTCTTTTCGCCGTTCTTAGCTGCGTTTTAAACTATGCGAACTCGGGATTTCGCATTGTTAATGGCGTATTGTCGAGATAGAGGATAGCCCCATATATGGTAGAAATATATTATAAAAGAAAACCAGAATGTGCTGGTGCATTAGTCAGTCTGGAAATAGTGATTACAGCTGCGCATTGCCTGAAACACAGAAATTCAAAACTCATGGTTACAGCTGGTGTAACCAATAGAGCACTCGAAACTGGACAATCTCGCACAGTGAAGATGAAATTATTCCACCTGGTATAGATCCAGATATAATCATATGGATGTTGGTGCTATTAAAGTGAGTGAACCCTTCATCAAATGTTCTAAGTGGACATAATTCCACTTTGCAGTACTGAATTACACACCAAACACACAAATGCGAATTAGTGGATGGGGTTCAATAAGTGAACGTAGTGAGGATCATGTAGATGAACTCCGAACTGCGGTTGTGCCCATAGTAGCGACGCCAGATTGCTTGGACATTTATAAGGCGGCAGGATTACTTTTAACAAAACAATGATTTGTTCTGGACTTGGAGGAAGTGATGCATGTTATGGTGATTCTGGGGCACCAGGCGTCGTGAGAGGAGAACTTTGTGCGGTGGTAATAAGTGGGAAGGGTTGTGGAAGCTCCGAATTTTCCAGGTGTATATACAGATATAACTAATGCAAACGTTCTACAGTTTATTATTGTTAATGTACTGTTATAAATCGACTGCTAAGTGGAATATCATCCCATATTCACCGACCTCACGTCAAAGCATATTGAATTTATGCTCTGTAGGACGTAATCGAAATGGCAGCTGATATAGGGTGATATTCCACTCAGCAATCGTAATGACAATATTGGTTTTTTGTATTATCTATTAATAAATACTGATTTGTCGGTCCGATTTAATTTTTGGTGATGTACAATAAATTATGATCTTTCCGGTAAGTGACTAATAAAAATAACTAATGGACTGAATTGCTTGAAATTTGTTAAGGGGTTCCTCTTTGATCAGCTGAATATTCGGAAAACTGACTAATTCCTCTCTTTACTGCCCGTAGCAACATCCAAGAAGGAACACTACTGGGCATTAGAAGGTCTACATACAAATTAATGTGATTTCAAAAACTGCAATATTTTCACTACGTAGTTTATACAAACAATAATATTGAAATTTGTCGGTCAGGTGGAGCAGGCATTCGATATTTGGTATAGAGATTCCATATATAAGAAAATTGAGGTGGGTGATAATGGAAGTGGGGGTCGTAGTCAGAGCTGGGTAGTAATAATTACTTTATTGTTCATTCGTTATTACAACTAATTGGGGTAAGTAATCAATACCTTTCTCCACAACTTTCTTTCACTTTCATTCACCACTAGACCACTTACTGTCTCCTCACAATATTTCAGGATGGTTGGGATGTGCTGCTTAAACATTTTTTTTCGCAATCGAGTAAATAAAATCTCACAAGAAGTCTTATCCAAAACTAAGCTTGGACTCGAATGTCTCGGTAAATGTCTTTCAAGTAAAGTTCTCAGACGGTGACCGAAATAAAAAAATCCTGAACCCGATAAGGGTACTAGGACTAAAATGGCGTTAGTTCAATAAAGAAGTTCGAGGGATAAGGGGGCTTCCTCCACAACTACGTCTGCCTCGACTGAAGTGACAGTTTCTAAAATAATTCCGCATTTACTTCAACAGCGGTTGTTGCAACCCATCCCCATGATCAATTCTTGGGGCAAAATAATAACGAAGAAGCTGCGTCCACTGCTTTTAACGTATTAGGGTTATTGTCCTTAGGACTCCTCTTTCTAAGAACACTTTCCCTAGCTATGAGGGCAACACATCCTCCGATTCTTTATTAATATGGAGGATGTAGTTATGGCCCCTCCGAGGCTCGATATACATCTAACACCTTCCAATCCCGTATATCCTCTGACTTCACTACACGTGGAATGCAAACCTTGGTATCGTGGGTATCGGTGCTCTGTCCACCGACTTCATGTCTTTGAAGGTCTGGAGCAATTTTCTGCAGCCATTCTAAAGTGGAGTTGTTGATGCAAGTCATCAGTTCAACCCCACCATACCATTGAATTTCTATACTGCTCTAAAAACCGCCTAGTAATTATTAAATTTTATGAATATGTGATAGGTGAACAGACCCTTAAATCCCTAACAAATTAACGCCTCACTTATATACCTCACTAGATATTGATTGTGTTCAGGCCGTAGAGAAAAAATCTGGGCCCGGGGCTAAACAATTTACGCGCCCCCTATAAAAATCCACTAATTTCATTTGATTAATTTTAATTAATGACGTCTCATTCACGAATCATTATTGATGAATTACATCAAAAAAAATGTTTGCCACATCAACTAAATGATTTTTGGACTAAGAGCTGAAAATAAAATTAACACAGAATATTTACTATTTATCATATATGTAATACTCCTATATTGCTACAACATGCTAGGTACACTCACAAACATTAGAGTGCCGATATATTGGTTCGCCCCATAAATTCAGGAAACATTAGTCAGTACTCTTTTTTCAGAAAGCCAAAATTCAGAAGTCACAACTCCGAAACAAAAATCAGAAATCAAAATTGAGAAGTCAAATTTCAGAAGTTGAAATTCAGAAGTCAAAATTCAGCAAGTAATCAGGGAGCAAAAAACATAAAATTTTGCGCAAATTTGGAAGCTTCGGAGCTATAAAGCTGTGTATTGCTCTTATCAAACCGCTTGAATCCCTGTAAATTCACTTGAAAAAGATAAACGCGAAAACGATTATATTACCGCTTACAACTCAATTCTGGTTGGGTTAAAATTCGCAATTTGGTATTACAGATTACAACTCAACCTGTCAAAACAAAGGTCGGTTGAGTTATCTTGTCTAACAACTTTTTGTGGGCATTACCGTTTACAACCTTGTGTTGGTGTTGTTGTCAAAGACGTCAAAATCTTACAACTGATTACTAGCAGTTGTCTCATACAATTTTGCAGTTGTTTTGAAAAACTGTAACGTTTTACAAGACGTTTCACCACCTAATTTTAAAAACAAATTTTCAAAGTTGGTATCAAAAGACACGTTTCCATCTCCGACTTAAGAATCCGAAAACAAAAATTAAAATTTTATTTCTGTCATATCATGTTGTTGTTGTATTTGCCAGATTTTTTGCACACACTAATGCAGAAAGGCGTTGGACCCACCCAGGGTTATTTTTACAAATCGCGGCCAAAAGCCGCCAACGCAAAAGATGTTCTGTGCAAAAAAACTGTGAATCGGACTTCATATTTCGGACCCTCTCGGGCCGTTTGGGGGATTTTGTAAATATTTTTCGACAGAAAAAATTTTAATTTCCGCTTTCAAATCCTAAAAACGGAGATCGAAACGCGTCTTTTGATACCACCTTGATAAGAGTTAGATAGTGCAGGGCTCATAAAACGTTACCAAAAAAAAACAAAAATTTAAAGCCGGTAGTTAAACCGTTTTTAATCAAACAATAATCAACAATTTTGTACGCAATTATAGAAAAAACAACGTTTAAACGAAGGATTACATTGAATAACTTTTTGACTTTATGGAACGACATTCCGAAGTTGGACGAGGCTGGCCGCAGTTCGGATGCAGCCAAAATAGATGAAATTATGCGAACGTGAGTCCCATTGATACTAATCCCTATTCCTGGGAATCCTGTTTTAGAGTAAAATAAAAAATTTATGCTGTTTCGCACAAATGTGCTCCTCAATAATATCTAAAACCAGTCCAACACCAAAATCATTTCCACAGCATTTTTGATAGCTGCCATCAGCAAGGATCCTGAATGTGGCGCATAATTTCAAAATAGGGGTAAACCTTTCCCTCGAACGCGTTTGCGGAAATTGTTCTTAATTGTGTTAGTAGCGAGCAAAATGCTTCCTTTGAAATCTGAAAAATAACTTCATTTGAAGCTCATCATTTGCCACTTGAACATTTTCTTACTTGGTGCTTGGTAGTTCCAAGGGATTGGAATGATCACGCGAATGTTTTTATACTCAGCTGAGCAGAGCTCACAGAGCATAACGGTAACCCGTAAGGGCATAAACTAATCGAGATAGATATACTTACTTACTTAATTGGCGATAGATATAGACTTCTATATATCAAAATGATCTGGGCGAAAAAAGAAATTCATTTAGCCATGTCCGTCCGTCTGTCCGTTAACACGATAACTTGAGTAAATTTTGAGATATCTTGATGAAATTTGGTATGTAGCTTTCTGGGAACTCATCCCAGATCGCCATTTAAAATAAACGAAATCGGACTATACCCACACCCACTTTTTCGATACCGAAAATTTTGAAAAACAGAAAAAGTGCGATAATTCATTACCAAAGACGGATAAAGCGATGAAACTTGGTAGGTGGGTTGACCTTATGACGCAGAATAGAAAATTAGTAAAATTTTGGACAATGGGCGTGACAACGCCCACTGTTAAAAGAAGGTAATTTAAAAGTTTTGCAAGCTGTAATTTGGCAGTCGTTGAAGATATCATGATGAAATTTCGCAGGAACGTTACTCCTATTACTATATGTATGCTTAATAAAAAAAACTTTTTTAAAGACAAATTTTAACAAAAAATTTAATATCTTTACAGTATATAAGTAAATTATGTCAACATTAAACTCCAGTAATGATATGGTGCAACAAAATACAAAAATAAAAGGAAATTTCAAAATGGCCGTGGCTTCGCCATTTTTCATTTAATTTGTCTAGAATACCTTCAATGCCATAAGTCGAACAAAAATTTACCAATCCTTGGTAGGGGCATAGATTCTACATGACGAAAATGGGCGAGATCGGTTGAAGCCACGCCCAGTTTTTATACACAGTCGACCGTCTGTCCTTCCGCTCGGCAACTTGAGCAAAAATCGATATATCCTTGCTAAACTTAGTTCACTTATCTGTTCTCACTTTATCCTGGTATAAAAAATAGCCGAAATCCGACTATGACCACGCCCACTTTTTCGATATCGAAAATTACAATGCCATAATTCTATACCAAAAAGGGATGAAACAGGGTAGTGGATTGGTTTATTGGCGCAAAATATAACCTTAGAAAAAACTTTGTAAAATGGGTGTGACACCTACAATATTAAGTAGAAGAAAATGAAAAAGTACTGCAGGGCGAAATCAAAAGCCTTTGGAATCATGACAGGAATATAGTTCGTGGTATTACATATATAAATAAATTAGCGGTGCCCTACAAATGAAGTTCTAGGTCACCCTGGTCCACATTTTGGTCGATATATCGAAAACGCCTTCACATATACAACTGAGGGCCACTCCCTAATATAACCCTCATTAATAACTTTAATTTGACACCCATATCGTAGAGCACATTCTAGAGTCACCCCTGGTCCACCTTTATGGCGATATATGGAAAAAGGCGTCCACCTATAGAACTAAGGATCACTCCCTTTTAAAATGCCCATTACCACCTATCATTTGATACCCGTATCCTACAAACACATTCTAGAGTCACCCCTGGCCCACCTTTATGGCGATATTTCGAAAAGGCGTCCACCTATAGAACTAAGACCCACTCCCTTTAAAACACTCATTAACACCTTTCATTTGATTCCCATATCGTACAAACACATTCTATAGTCACCACTGGTCCACATTTATGGCGATATCTCGAAAAGGCGTCCACCTATAGAACTAAGACCCACTCTCTTTTAAAATACTCATTAACACCTTTCATTGATACCCATATTGTACAAACACATTCTAGAGTCACCCCTGGCCCACCTATATGGCGATATCACGAAATGGCGTCCACCTATATAGCAATGGCCCACTCCCTTTTAAAATACTCTTTAATACCTTCCATTTGATACCCATGTCATACAAACACATTCCAGGGTACTCTAGGTTCATTTTCCTACTTTGTGATTTTCCCTTATTTTGTGTCCAAATCTCTCAGCTGAGTATGTAATGTTCGGTTACACCCGATTTGGCCTTCCTTACTTGTTCGTATTCGCGACATATCAATCACCAACATTTTCGCCATTATAAAATATATTTCATATAATATCCGTTTTGCTTTTAATAACAAAATTACTTTTGCAAATGCTTAAAATTCCGCCACAAATTGATCAGCTGTTCATTCATCTGTCAAATCATCACTTTCTTAGGTTGGCAACATCAATTCAACTTCAACTGAAATAAGTTGTAATTCGTAATACCAAACAGGAGTTGAGTTGTCTTAAAGTTGAGTTGTTAACCGTAATAGGGGCATTAATTAATTACATGCTTGCCATCGCACATAATTTAAAATTTTAAATTGTTCTACTTTTTCTTTATATGTACAAAATACCTTCTAAATAAATAAACGAGAGAAATTTAATGTTTTTCTGTCGTCTTATTTTGACTTCTGAATTTTGTAGAGATGGGAAACGGGTAAATACCCAAATGGCAAATACCCGGTAAATTGGGTATATATGGTAAAAATGGGTAGATACCCAAATATTTACCCAAAAGAAGGGTAAAAATAATCTTTTGGAAAATATGGGAAACAAACACACAAATTCAATCCAAAATGTACCCAATTTGTCCTATATTGGTTTGTAGTTAGCCATTACGCTATCGGTTGAATTAGTTTTAATCTGTAATCCAGCGTGTTTCAAAAATATTTACCCAATAATACATCCGTTGTAAAAATTTAAGTTTACCCAGTAAACAATTTAAGTCAAACAAGAGTCGGATAAATATCTAAATTGAAACGTTTACAGTCGGTATGTGCTCATTTGGGATGCCGTAACCAATGTGCTTCCTTCTTGCAATGGTCGTCCTATATGAGCCCATTAACGTATATCATTTGAGCCTAACTAAGAGTCCGACATATGTCTTAAAAGCCTTTTAAACAGCTCATATTATACTCTACTGGAACTCACCGACGTCATTTTAACTCTAATAAACTCTGGTTATATGAGACCTATATGGCCTCTTTATTAGGCATCGTCAGCGCTTTTTGGGGTCATATATAGTTCGACACACCCTGAACAGATCGTGGCAGCTTTGCGGTCACATTAAAGATGTCGAGAAGCGTCCATGAGCGGAAAAAACGTCGATTCTTATACAAAATAAATAATATTTTAAAAAAACTAAAAAACACGCTTTTATAGCAAACCGAACTAAAAAATAGAAAATAATTTTCAATTAAAAAGAGTTTATATAACCGAAGTAGAAGGTCAAACAATCGTTTATAGTTAATCACCTCAAAATAAAATTATAATAAAATTAAGTTATTAACAGAATAATTTAATTCAGAGTAAAAAGCGTGGGGTGCATTTGAATACATTTCATATCTTTCCTCTCAGATAGTTGCCAATAGAATGATTGTAACATTCAATATCAAGCACCCAACGCTTTTTACTGTGAATTAAATTATTCTGTTAATAACTTAAATTTTATTATAATTTTATTTTGAGGTGATTAACTATAAACGATTGTTTGACCTTCTACTACGGTTATATAAACTCTTTTTAATTGAAAATTATTTTCTATTTTTTAGTTCGGTTTGCTATAAAAGCGTGTTTTTTTAGTTTTTTTAAACTATTATTTATTTTTAATTTTTTAGTTCAAGTAATTTTAAAAGTTTTAGTCGAGAGTGATGAAACCTCGAAACGCCAGCGGTCCATGGATGAATCCAACCCCACGGCACAGAAAAGGGCCAAGACGCAGGGAGGCTGGACGCGGCCTTTCGCTGAAATTGGCTTTATAGACGAGAGCAGCGAAGATGGCAGGATCCCGAAACAACAGTGGAAGTGGATCGAGGCCGCGCTCGCTACGGTGCATTCAAAGTAGTAATAAAGCCAATATACCTTATGGCCGTTGACCTTATGTCACCACACCATTACATTAATGCATTGTCATCGAGCCTTGATACGTGTGCAAAGTTTCAATCAAACTTATGGTCATCCAAAGTGGTAATAAGGCCAATTGATCTTATGGCCGTTGACTTATGTCACCACACCATCACACTAATGCATTGTCATCGGTCCTTGATACGTATGCAAAGTTTCAAATTAATCAGATTTCTATAAACCGGTGAAAATTAAGCTCAAAGATTCCGTTACATAGATACAGGCCAAGCTAATAAAAGCGTGTTAAAAAATGACTCCAGTATGCTCTTTCGTAGATGTGCCATGCATCCACTTCTATCATTAATAAAGGAATGCGTTTTTAGCATTATGTGCAAGGTTTCAAATCTATGGCCATTTAGGGTGGTCATAAGTTCAATTGACCTTATGTCCGTTACCTTATGTCACCCCACCATCACATTATTGCTTTGTCATCGATCCTTGATACGTGTGCAAAGTTTCAATCAAACTCATGGCCATTCAAAGTGGTAATAAGGCCAATTGACCTTATGGCCGTTGACCTTATGTCACCACACCAGCACATTAATGCATTGTTATCGACCCTTGACACGTGTGCAAAGTTTCAATCAAACTTATGGCCACTCAAAGTGGTAGTAAGGCCAATTGACCTTATGGCCGTTGAGCTTATGTCACCACACCATCACATTAATGCATTGTCATCGAGCATTGATATGTGTGCAAAGTTTCAATCAAATTTATGTCTATTCAAAGTGGTAATAAGGCCAATTGACCTTATGGCCGTTGACCTTGTGTCACCACACCAACACAATATTGCATTGTCAGCGAGCCCTGATACGTGTGCAAAGTTTCAATCAAACTTGTGGCCATTCAAAGTGGTAATAAGGCCAATTGACCTTATGGCCGTTGACCTTATGTCACCACACCATCACATTAATGCATTTGTCATACGTATCAAATGCAAAACTTCAAATTAATCAGACTTCTAGAAAACCGGTGAAAATTAAGCTCAAAGATTCCGTTACATACAGGCCAAGCTAATAAAAGCGTGTTAAAAAGAATAATGTAATTCTTTTGTATTAAAATGAAAATTTGTCGTAACAAAGTTTCAAAATTTGTTCCAAACTCGCTGTGACGAACATAAATAGTTGATAAATGATAATTTTTGCATGCTAGGAGATTTTAGGCCGTTAAATAAAAGCAAAAATAACATTTTCTTTTACCCTCCTACGCGTTTCGACGCTTTTCTGATTCCTACATTGCCCACTTATTTTGGATTCGTTTCGAATTCTTAAATTACGAGCGCCGTGAGCATGTTTGAGGGGAGCTTCGTTTGCGTAAATATGTGTACCCTATAAACATTATCTTACAGTTCTGGAATTCAATGTGGATCCGAAAAATATCAGCTTCAAAAATGCTATCACCTTAAGGCCTTTTATGACTCCAATTTGATGAAATTATGAACAAGCGAAAAATGTTAAAATGTTATTGTTTTCGTATTCAATAATCGAATGTACCTAAATTTAAATTTTTCTTGTCAAACTTATGCTGCTACAATCACAAACATTTTGTAGGCTGTCTTGTTTTGATTTCGGATTCAAAACTCATTGCGAGCATTCTCTATTAACAAAATAGGAGTATTACATACATATATGCTATTTATGCTGTTTGATTGTAACGTAGAAATAAAATTCTCTTTTAACAGCCACATATTGTTTCAAATAATCTTTTCTAGTTATTTGGTAACATTTTAATACATTTCTGATAAATTTAATGATGATTATAAGTTTTAATTATTCAATATAGAAGGTTCAGATATCAAAGAGTGGCTTTACTTGCTTTTTTCGCTGTAAAATTTTTATACTCAGTTGAGCAGCGCTCACAGAGTATATTAACTTTGATTGGATAACGGTTGGTTGTACAGGTATAAAGGAATCGAGATAGATTTAGACTTCCATATATCAAAATCATCAGTATCGAAAAAAAATTTGATTGAGCCATGTCCGTCCGTCCGTCTGTCCGTTAACACGATAACTTGAGTAAATTTTGAGGTATCTTGATGAAATTTGGGACGCAGATTCCTGGGTACTCATCTCAGATCGCTATTTAAAATGAACGATAGCGCACAATAACTACGCCCACTTTTTCGATATCGAAAATTTCGAAAAACCGAAAAAATGCGATAATTCATTGCCAAAGACGGATAAAGCGATGAAACTTGGTAGATGGGTTTACGTTATGACGCAGAATAGAAAACTAGTAAGATTTTGGACAATGGGCGTGGCGCCGCCCACTTTTACAAGAAGGTAATTTAAAAGTTTTGCAAGCTGTAATTTGGCAGTCGTTGAAGATATCATGATGAAATTTGGCAGGAACGTTACTACTATTACTATATATGAGCTAAATAAAAATTAGCAAAATCGGATGAAGAACACGCCCACTTTTTAAAAAAAAATTTTTAAAAGTCAAATTTTAACAAAAAATTTAATATCTATACTGTATATATGTAAATTAAGTAAAAATTCAACCCCAGTAATGATATGATGCAACAAAATACAAAAATAAAAGAAAATTTCAAAATGGGCGTGGCTCCGCCCATTTTCATTTAGTTTGTCTAGAATACTTTTTATGCTATAATTCGAACAAAAACTTACCAATCCTTCTTAAATTTGGTAGCGTCATAGACTCTATGACGATAACTGTTTTCTGTGAAAATGGGCGAAATCGGTGGAATCCACGCCCAGTTTTTATACACAGTCCACCGTCTGTCCTTCTGCTCGGCCGTTAACACCATAACTTGAGCAAAAACCGATATATCTTTACTAAACTTAGTCCACGTACTTATCTGAACTCACTTTATCTTGGTATAAAAAATGGCCGAAATCCGACTATAACCACGCGCACTTTATCGATATCGAAAATTACGAAAAATAAAAAAAATGCCATAATTCTATACCAAATACGAAAAAAGGGATGAAACATGGTAATTGGATTGGTTTATTGACGCAAAATATAACTTTAGAAAAAACTTTGTAAAATGGGTGTGACACCTACCATATTAAGTAGAAGAAAATGAAAAAGTTCTACAAAGAGAAATCAACAGCCCTTGGAATCTTGGCAGGAATATTGTTCGTGGTATTGCATATATAAATAAATTAGCAGTACCCGACAGATGGTTTTCTGGATCACCCTGGTCCAACATTTTGGTCGATATCGCGAAAACGCCTTCACATATACATCTAAGGGCCACTCGCTTTCAAAACCCTCATTAATACCTTTAATTTGATATCCATATCGTACAAACACATTCTAGAGTCACCCCTGGCCCACCCTAATGGCGATATCTCGAAAAGGCGTCCACCTATAGACCTAATGCCCACTCCCTCTTAAAATGCTCAGTAACACCTTTCGTTTGATACCCATATCGTACAAACATTCTAGAGTCACCCTTGGTCCACCTTTATGGCGATATCTAGAAAAGGCGTCTACCTGTAGAACTAAGGATTACTCCCTTTGAAAAATACTCATTACCACCTTTCATTTGATACCCATATCGTACAAACACATTCTAGAGTCACCCCTGGCCCACCCTAATGGCGATATCTCGAAAAGGCGTCCACCTATAGACCTAATGCCCACTCCCTCTTAAAATGCTCAGTAACACCTTTCGTTTGATACCCATATCGTACAAACATTCTAGAGTCACCCCTGGCCCACCCTAATGGCGATATCTCGAAAAGGCGTCCACCTATAGACCTAATGCTGCCCACTCCTCTTAAAATGCTCAGTAGCACCTTTCGTTTGATACCCATATCGTGCAAACATTCTAGAGTCACCCGTTGGTCCACCTTTATGGCGGTATCTCTAAAAGGCGTCCACCTATAGACCTAATGCCCACTCCCTCTTAAAATGCTCAGTAACACCTTTCGTTTGATACCCATATCGTAAAAACATTCTAGAGTCACCCTTGGTCCACCTTTATGGCGATATCTCGAAAAGGCGTCCACCTATAGAACTAATGCCCACTCCCTCTTAAAATGCTCAGTAACACCTTTCGTTTGATACCCATATCGTACAAACATTCTAGAGTCACCCATGGCCCACCCTAATGGCGATATCTCGAAAAGGCGTCCACCTATAGACCTAAAGCCTACTCCCTCTTAAAATGCTCAGTAACACCTTTCGTTTGATACCCATATCGTACAAACATTCTAGAGTCACCCCTGGCCCACCCTAATGGCGATATCTCGAAAAGGCGTCCACCTATAGACCTAATGCCCACTCCCTCTTAAAATGCTCAGTAACACCTTTCGTTTGATACCCATATCGTACAAACATTCTAGAGTCACCCCTGGCCCACCCTAATGGCGATATCTCGAAAAGGCGTCCACCTATAGACCTAATGCTGCCCACTCCTCTTAAAATGCTCAGTAGCACCTTTCGTTTGATACCCATATCGTACAAACATTCTAGAGTCACCCGTTGGTCCACCTTTATGTCGATATCTCTAAAAGGCGTCCACCTATAGACCTAATGCCCACTCCCTCTTAAAATGCTCAGTAACACCTTTCGTTTGATACCCATATCGTAAAAACATTCTAGAGTCACCCTTGGTCCACCTTTATGGCGATATCTCGAAAAGGCGTCCACCTATAGAACTAATGCCCACTCCCTCTTAAAATGCTCAGTAACACCTTTCGTTTGATACCCATATCGTACAAACATTCTAGAGTCACCCATGGCCCACCCTAATGGCGATATCTCGAAAAGGCGTCCACCTATAGACCTAAAGCCTACTCCCTCTTAAAATGCTCAGTAACACCTTTCGTTTGATACCCATATCGTACAAACATTCTAGAGTCACCCATGGCCCACCCTAATGGCGATATCTCGAAAAGGCGTCCACCTATAGACCTAATGCCCACTCCCTCTTAAAATGCTCAGTAACACCTTTCGTTTGATACCCATATCGTACAAACATTCTAGAGTCACCCCTGTCCCACCCTAATGACGATATCTCGAAAAGGCGTCCACCTATAGACCTAATGCCCACTCCCTCTTAAAATGCTCAGTAACACCTTTCGTTTGATACCCATATCGTACAAACATTCTAGAGTCACCCCTGGCCCACCTTAATGGCGATATCTCGAAAAGGTGTCCACCTATAGACCTAATGCCCACTCCCTCTTAAAATGCGCAGTAACACCTTTCGTTTGATACCCATATCGTACAAACATTCTAGAGTCACCCTTGGTCCACCTATATGGCGATATCTAGAAAAGGCGTCCACCTATAGAACTAAGGATTACTCCCTTTTAAAATACTCATTACCACCTTTCATTTGATACCCATGTAACAGCAGCCTTAATAAATAATAAAAATGTCACCCTGTTTCCAAATTGCTGCAACACCCATTGTCTACTGTGAACGGACAACAGGTGTTGGGACAATTTGGAAACAGAGCAATTCAGCTCGGCAGAAAAAGACAGGCCATTATCAAAGAGGATAGATAATAAGAGGCGTCATATCGCCATTTCAGAAAACCAACTGCGTTTTGTATGAAATTTGCCAATGTACCAATTCATGGGCTCGGCCATTCCTCTTTGTGCCTGTCCGCGAAGATTTGGTAAAATGCAGTGAAGAATTAACTCAGTGAGTGTAAAGATAATATTGTGTTTTTGTGTTAAAATAGTGTAAAAAGTGAATAAAAAAGGCAAATAAATAGTGTAAAAATTTAATATAATTGTGTAAAAAGATATAAAAAAGTGAAGTGAAGTAAAATATTGGCTTAAAATCAAGAAATTGTGCAAAAATTTTTGTGTTTGAGCTAAAACATAATTTGAGTGAGAATGTGAAATGTCAGTGTAAATGAAAGTGTAAAAAAAGCACAGGATAAAAAGTGAAGAAATAAAAACAGGTAAATATTCTATTCCAATTAGTAAAAAGGTGATTAAAATTGTGTAAAAAGTTAATTAAATTGTGTAAAAAAGGATAAAAAAGTGAAGTAAAGTGAAATATTGGCTTAAAACTAAGAAATTGTGCAAAAAGTATTGTGTTTGAGCTGGAAGCATAAATTGAGTGAGAATGTGAAATGTCAGTGTAAAAGAAAATGTAAAAAAAGCACAGGATAAAAAGTGAAGAAATAAAAACACGTAAATATTCTGTGCAAATTAGTAAAAAAGTGATTAAAATTGTGTAAAAAGTTTATGAAATTGTGTAAAAAAGGATAAAAAAGTTAAGTGAAGTGAAATATTGCCATAAAAATAAGATATCTTCAAAAAAAAAGTACCAAAAACATCATTAACTACTTTACTGAATTTACACAATCTAAAGTATCACAAATTTACACAATCTAAAGTATCACATACAAATTCGAAAATAAAAAAAATTAATACTTACCTAAATTGGCAGTAGGAACTGCATTCTCCTTCAACCTTTTATTTGATCATACGGCTTCAGGCCTGAAGTAAAGGGAACATAGAAAGTTCTCCTTCTTCTTCAGGCTTGAAATTTTTAAATTGACCATCCATTTTCTTAATAGGTTGGGATCGGCCGGAAATGAAAAGAAAGTTAATGCTGGATCTGCCCTTGCATTTCTGCAGCACCCAGGAGCGGAGCACTTCCTTAATGAAGGCATAGTTGAATGTTGTTAAAAGTTATTTTATTAATTTTTTGATTTTCACAAATCTAACAATTTTTTCACAACTTATTTTGTTCAAATGTATGTATGTATGCCTTTTTTTTGTAAATTTTTTTGATTTTCACAAATGTCACAATTTTTTCAGTTTAATTTTGTTCAAATTTATTTAAAATTTATTTTAAAAATTTTTTCACAGTTTAATTTTGTTATAATTTATTTTAAAATTTTTTTTGATTTTCACAATTTTCACAATTTTTCACAACTTTTGATTTGCGCAGAAATATAAGATTTGCTTCTACTTCGAAGTTTTCTGTATATTAAATGTTCATTGGAATTTTACCAATTTTGGCGCAATTTTCTTCCGATAATTTCCATAAAATAAGAGGTTAATAACTTTATTGCTGGAATCCAAATACATATACATTTATATAATATTGTATAGATTTTAAAAACACATATACAATATATATATAATACATATATAAATTTTGGAAAAACTTATACACTTGCATAATTCCTTTTAGTTTCTTTTATCACACACATTTTCTTTTTGAAATTATATACCACGATTTCAAACTTCACTTAACACTTTACAAAATTTTTCACAATTTTCTTAACTTTCTGCACAATTTTCCGAAACAATTTTTTCTAAAATTTTTGTTTATATTTCCACTTTTTTGCACAATTTTCCGAAACAATTTTTCTAAAATTTTTGTTTATATTTCCACTTTTTTCCACTATTTTGAGCATAAACAACACACACTTTTCACAACACAACACAATCTTCTTATCACTCATTTAAGCTCAAATGAACAACTTTTTTTTTGAAGATATCTTATTTTTATGTCAATATTTCACTTCACTTAACTTTTTTATCCTTTTTTACACAATTTCATAAACTTATTACACAATTTTAATCACTTTTTTACTAATTTGCACAGAATATTTACGTGTTTTTATTTCTTCACTTTTTATCCTGTGCTTTTTTTACATTTTCATTTACACTGACATTTCACATTCTCACTCAATTTATGTTTTAGCTCAAACACAAAAATTTTTGCACAATTTCGTGATTTTAAGCCAATATTTTACTTCACTTCACTTTTTTATATCTTTTTACACAATTATATTAAATTTTTACACTATTTATTTGCCTTTTTTATTCACTTTTTACACTATTTTAACACAAAAACACAATATTAACTTTACACTCACTGAGTTAATTCTTCACTGCATTTTACCAAATCTTCGCGGACAGGCACAAAGAGGAATGGCCGAGCCCATGAATTGGTACATTGGCAAATTTCATACAAAACGCAGTCGGTTTTCTGAAATGGCGATATGACGCCTCTTATTATCTATCCTCTTTG
>JARSSU010025986.1:0-28581 GCA_029619165.1 Eurosta solidaginis | reverse complement strand
TCGACACGAACGCGATTGGATGCTCAGCGCCCTCGTCATCGACCTGGAACAACACTCCGCCAACACCTATTTTGGACGCGTCGCATTGGATTACGAATTCTTTGGAAAAGTCAGGTTGACCCAAGACAGGAGCGGAACTCAAAGCTACTTTTAGTTTTTCGAAGGCCTCTATAGCTTCAGAGGTAAGCTTGAACGGGCCTGATGACTTACGGAGACAGTCGGTCAAGGGACCTGCCAAGTCAGCAAAATTGGTAATAAACGCCCTGTACCAATTCGCCATGCCCACAAACTACGCACCTGCCGAGGGGATTTAGGGATCGGGAAGTTTTGCATCGCTTCTATTTTCCCTGGATCCACTTTCAAACACCCGCTGCCTATCAAGTACCCTAAGTAACGTATTTCTTCTGGCAAAATTTACTCTTCTTCACGTTTATCGTCAGACCTGCGTCTGTCAAAGCACTTTGCCACTTCCGCCAGCAATTTCAGGTGGTCTTCAAAATTTGTACTACATACCATCAGGTCGTCCAGGTAGACGAAGACATTCTCCCGCAGACGCGAAGGGATTGCCTTGTCCATCAGTCTACTCATAGTTTGCGGTCCATTGCACAGACCAAATGGCATTATCTTGAAGTGGTACAGAGGCCTCCCCGGAACTGCGAATGCTGTTTTTTCCTTGGAGGACAATTTGATCTGAAGAACGCGTCTTCAGATCAATGCCACTAATAAAATGCGTATCTTTCAGTCTGCTCAATAAGCCGTTGATATGAGGCAGGGGGTATGAGTCCTTCTTAGTCACCGCGTTGACCTTCCTGGAATCTATGCACAGCCTAACTTTACCTGGTTTCCGGACCAGTACCACAGGACTACACCACGGAGAGTTTGATTCTTCTATAACTCCCAATTCGAGTAACCTGTCTAATTCGCTAAAAGCTTCGGCTTGCCTCGGTGGCGAAAGAGGGAAATGTTTGCTTTTTATAGGAACGGCATCACCGGTGTCAATGTGATGCTCCACTAACTTTAGTTTGCCCCAGACCTAACTTCTCGTACGAAGGAAACGTCTCTATGACTTTTTGTAATTCTATTCTCCGGGTTGGCGACAAATCATGGAGATTAAGTTCTTCGTCCTTTTCATTTCTAATCTCTATGCACTCTATGCTTGGGAATATTTCGGGAGCTAACGCAAATGCTCTCCAAAAATCTACCCCGAAGTAAGCTTCTTGGAGAAGTGAAGGAACAAGGTAAAAACGAATAACCTTTGTGGTATTCTTGAAAGTGACCGGTAGGGATACTGAGCCTAAGATTTTTTGTTTGTTGCCACCCGCGGTATATACGAATGCATGTAAGGGCTGATAATCGAAGCCGTTATCTTTCAGGAATTCTACACCATTCTTTCCCCAAGATGGAGACGTTGGCTCCCGAGTCCAACAACCCTACAATAAAACTATCCTTAATTTTTGCCTTTACGAGAGGCCTTTCATCCTCTGTAAGCGTTAACGTGGTGGCTTGCAGCAGTCTACGCTCCTGTACTCTCCTGTGGTATCCTTTCCTGCACTTCAAAATATTTTCTGATACCGGGTATTGTTCAAAAATGCCATTTCTTATTTGTTCGTACCTATGTTCCCTTTCTTCTAGACTTGGTGAAAAATGCGTCTGGCAAGCGACATCCCTATGCTGGCGTCGCAGAATTTTGGTCGGTTCGCCCATCACGAATGAGGACGTTTGACTATCGGACTCAGAACTGTTGGAATTGTCCGTGCTGTCTGGGAAGGTTATTATTACATGTGGGTATTCTTTCGCCAGGGTACTACTGCACCTCGGAAGCTCACCACCTCCATGCAACTCGGTACCTGCGAGAGATCCACCCTCTGGTTCAGTGCACGGGACGACGCCTCGAGCACTGGCTGGTGTGGGAGCTATGATGCCGAACGAGGTTCCCCCGCCTTCTCGCTCGGGTACTGGTTTCCCTGCCTGCGATGGTCCCTAGGGCATTTTGGAGTTAATACTCCCTATGGCCACATTTAAAACAAAAAGAATTCCTAATGGGTTCCTCACAGTATATATAAGAGTGGCCCATTGCCTGGCAATTCCAGCATTGGATTCCTGAATAGTCCGGTCTCCTGCTGCGTCGATATTCCAGCGCCTCTATCTGCGGATCCACTTCGCAGTCCTCGCTTTCCATCCTCATGTCCGGGGTTGTCACACGGGCTTCGTTCACATGCCGTCCTGGGTAAGTGGCTCCCAACAGCTTGCTTTCCTTCAGCACTTGTTCTCCTCTGCGTGCTACATCGCGTAGATCATGAGGGTTCTTACATCCGCGTTGAAAAGCATCAGCTTAAGGCTACTGTTGACGTTCCTTTTTATGATGTCAATCAGCAAAACCTCTGACATGGGTTCTCTTAAGCGCGCGTTCAAGGAGATTATGTCCGTGTGGAACACGTCATAGCACTCACTTGCTTTTGCTTCCGCATGGAGATCTCCATCATGATCTCGTGGTCACTTTTTATAGTACCGAACTCTCTTTTTAGGGAATAGCACAAAAAGGCATAGGTCGCATTTGGGTTTTGTTTCGTGAACAGCCAGTACCACTCTTCGGCCCGCCCAGAAAGGAATAGGTGGAAACTAGCCATTATTTGTTCGTCCGTGCATTGTGTGCGCTCACACAGGGTGTTTAGCTTAAAAAGAAAATCTGCCACGCTTCCAGTCCCGTCGAACGATATTTTCCACTCCTGCGGTTTCACTACTATGCTGCTCGGAGCAGGGTTCATTGGTGGTACTACTGCTGGAAGTGGGTTACGTTCCATTCTATTCGCGTTCCTGTTCAAATTTATGGACTGCTGCGCAGACTCGAGAGCGGCGTTGAGCTGGTCCATGTTGTTTCGGATTGACCCCATCTCCCTCCGCATTTCTTCCTGCGAGGTCCTGAACAGCTGGTGTAACACTTCCACCCACGAGTCCCCACGAGGAGCTTCGTTATGGATCCCTGGGGTATTCGTCCGGTCACTTGCAGCTTCTCTAATATTTCCCATTCCATAATTTGGTGGTAAAGCACCAGCTCCATCCGGTGCGTAGGTCGACACATTGGTCATTAGCCCCGAGATATCATGCGCGTTTAGTAGGGGCGCGTTCAAATTACTGGTACCTCCAGGTCTAACCAATTTTTCGCGGTGGTCGTTCAGGTCCGAGCCTGTATGAGTCCCCGCGGGATTTCCGTATTGCCCCCCTACTGGGAGTATGCATCACCAGGGGACGCTTCGTCTTGGAAAAGCCCCCCTATTATTTCCGCCCGGTTCTGGTGCCCTCGAAAATTCCCCGCACTCCCGAACGGAGTATTCCGGCCGGGTTGCCCAAATGATTGGTCACGCGACATTATAATCAGGGAAAAAGATGTAATCGGTCAAATCCTGGTATTGGTATTAAAAAACTTTTATTTACTGCAACACGTAAGGCAGTTAGGGGTTAAGGAAAAGGTTAGAATTCACCCCTCCTTACCTTATATTCTAGGCGCTGATTCGTTTCAAAAAAAGAGTGTATATATGTATATCAAAAAAGAAATTTTAGCGCGCGGGAACAAAAAAAATTCGCGAGAATCAATACGATAATTACGTTGGTCCGATAATCGTAAAAAAAAATTCAAGCTGAAAAAGAAAGTGGTTAGTTGAATATATATCTTATATGACAATGGGAATGCTGACATCCCATCCCCAGAAGGCAATAGGCTACATGAAAAAAAAATAACACAAAAATCCGTTCATACTTGTCCCTAGTGCTCCCAACCGCAACGCATAAGGGGGTCTTAAGGACCTGCCTCTGGGGACTGGTTGGGGCCACTAGGGTCAATTTCCTACAAACACAGGTTGGTCACAACACTCCCAGCCGCAACGCAGAGGCGGTCTCCAGGGACTCGCTAGTGGGACCGGCTGGGGATGGTGAGGCCTCCCGTCCATTCACCCTGGACACCCCTCCTGCCTCCGCCGCTATGGGTGGAGCGGCTTCAATGCCCGCTGGGCTCAGCTGTGGTCCTACCATTCGCTCACACCCTCACCCCAGACAAGACAAATTCGGCTAAAGGGAATTGAGAAAAAACTATTAAATTTAAACAAAAAAAAATCTAAACCCAGTTAGCGGACATAAATAATTCCAAAGCCGACTACGGACAACTTCCGCTAACAAAAAACCCCAATTAACAAAAAAACTAAGTGCGTGCAGCACTGCCTCACCGGGTGAAATAAAAAAAATTAAAATAACACAAACAAATATAGAAATCAAATCAACAAAAAAATAATCTAAACCGCTATGAGAGGAATCTACGAAATTATATAAACGAATTCGATTTTAGCTCGTTCATATCCCATCAAAATATCGCCAGTAAAAAGACTGCGATAAAAAGAGAGACAGTTCAAATATAAATAAAACGAATATACAATTTCCAAAAGAAGTAAAATGGTTACTCTCTCTAGGGAGAAAATTCGCGTTACCCACAACAACAAACAACCTTAAACCTATTAAAATAATTGCAGAACTAGAACAAGTAATTCAAGAGACCGCGGGAGATACCGATAAAAAAGAAGTAGCAAGAAGCAAATTGAACAATAGAATCTTAGAATTCAAACGAACCATCAGAAGCAATACCACTCAGAAGTTTATATTGGAAGCATTAAACAAAACAAAAATTATACTAAAGAAGCACAAAGAAGACATACTTGTTACAGATTCGGATAAGGGGAACAAAACGGTGGTTTTCTACAAAGCAGACTACAAAAGGAAAATGAACGATCTACTGGGAGACAAAAATTCATACAAAGTACTAAGAAACGACCCAACAAACACGCTCCAGAAGAAAAACAACCAACTTATAAATGAATTACACAGAAGCAAAATAATAAGCACTACACAAAAATTTTAAATGAACAGTAGCGCCGCCATAGCACCCCGCCTGTACGGCTTACGGAAAATCCATAAGCCAGACCTACCTTTAAGACCAATAGCATCATCATTAAACGTACCATGCTATAATCTATCCAAATTTATAGTAAATGCCTTAAACGACTTAACTTCATAAAAGTACAATATAAAAAACTCGTACGATCTAAAAGATAGGCTCAATAATATAAATATAAATGATGATGAAATACTAGTTTCATTTGACGTTGTCTCGTTATTCACAAATATATCGACATACCTAGCTACAAAAATAATAATGAATAAATTTGGTTCAATACAAGAAAAACTTAATATTTCGCGGAACAAATTTCATAAGATCTTATATTTCTGTTTAAAAGAAAATAATTATTTCATGTATGACGGAAAAATATTTACACAAACATACGGTATGCCAATGGGAAACCCCCTTTCGCCAACAATCGCGGACTTTGTCATGGACGATCTGGTAGAATATACAACGTTAGAGCTAAAAAATGTACACAATATAGACATCAAATTTATTGTGAAATATGTAGACGACATTTTCGCAATCGTACGACGAACAGATGTTGATATCATTCTTAAAACACTAAACGAATATCACAATAAATTAAAATTCACGGTAGAAAAGGAAGAAAATCTTAGCATCCCTTTCCTGGATGTAAAATTACACAGGGAGGCCAACAAAATAATTCTTAACTGGTACTCCAAACCAATCTCCTCGGGTCGTATAATTAATTTTCTATCTGCTCATCCCCTTAAGTACAAAATAAATACCGCGAGAAATTTAGTACAAAAGATACTCACCATTAGCCATCATAAGTTCAAAGAAGCTAACATACAGAAAATACATAAAATACTAAAAAGCAATAATTTTCCGAGTCAACTTATAAATAACTTAATAGAGGACACCCTAATGTCAATAAACAATAAACATATAAAGCAAACCACAACAAACACAGATAACAATAAATTCTTCAGTGTTACATATATACCAAAATTAACAGAGAAATTCAATCGCGACTTAGACCAAGTGTCGGCAAAAATGTTGTGTGGATGCATTAGTGAGAGCGCTTTGATCGTACGAACCAATTGATTCACTGATCATTCGCTTGTAAAACTGCAACGGCTAAGCACGCAATAAATAATAAATTATTGATGCGCACAATGGCAAGCGAATATTTTATGTTGAACAACGCCTTTGGGCAAATTCAATGGGGTTTATGCTACAAAACATTTTCAGCGACGTATGTAAATAACATCAAACGACATTTTGAAAGTTCGCATAGAAACTTAAATAAGTTGAATTTAACAAAAAAATTAAAACTTTTTGAGGAGAGTTGCATTTTTTCATATTAAATTAGTTAAATTAATTCATATTAATAAAATGTCACACTCGATGTTGACACGCCAACTGCTCATTGCAGACTGAACCATTCACTAAACAAAGAGCGCAGGCTATCTGTGTGAGCTGCTCACCATCTTAAGATGTATGAAACGCCGATGCCTGACATACGCACACTTCTTGCATGCATAGTGTGATGTTTTAATTTGCCTGGTTCGTGAGTGTTTTGTAGTCAAAGCATAGGTGTTGTTGACCGTTGTTGTTGTTGTCTGCGCGCCCATAGTGAGAACAATTTAGGTTATACTGCTTACTGCTTATAATTCTTGATACCACTTGCGCAGCACTCTCCGCCCAGTTCTCCTGCTTGCCTTCTCAATGCCATATACCTGACTGGAAATATGATGTGTAAGTCGGACTCCTATAACGTTAGTTTGGCTTGACTGGCGCTAAAAAAAAAGTAAGTAAAATCCCGCTGTAATTAGCGCAATTATCACCTTTGTATAGATAGAGCAATGCACACTTAAATTCAATTCTAGTGGCATGTGCTCGTCCGCCCATATTTTGTATAGATATTGATTGTGCCCAACTTGCAGGTTGAATTGGAATGGAAACAGCTCCTGGATGCAACCGAGTACGGTTTTAAATACTCAGACCTGACAGACAGCTGATAAAATCAGTTTCCTTAAAATTATTTTCGGAAAGGCGAGATGAATTTGTTAATACGATCCAATGGTTTTCTTCCCATCGTTTCCGCCTTTGTTCGCAAGCTGGCGTTTTGTAAAAACAAAACCGGACTTCTTTGCTGTACTCGAGGCGAGGCTGTGGCGACCCCAAGTTCCGCATGGAACTAGAGAGTTGGGGGGATTGCCTAGAAGGTTCAAGGTGGTCATAGCTCAAAAAATCGTCCGAACTTTGAAATTTTTCTTTCGAGCTTTCAGGTACTTGGCGATAACCCTGAGACGTGAAACCTTGAACATATTGTTACGAATATTAGCAACACTTAGGGGTACCATCATCTCTAAGCCTGAACGCACATCAATAATTCAATCATTATGTCTACACATATGTACGTACACGCAGCGGAGAAGCAACGCACAAACACATGCAGATATCTTATCTGAGATGCTCCCAAAAGTATACAATTATAATTGTGCAAGTGTCGCTCACAAATACACGCGCATATGAGAGCTACACACGTGCATCTGTAGTTATAATTATATACAAGTAACTAAGTAAATTCTGGAAGCACTTAAAAGGTGCAACGAGGAAATCACACAGTATAAAAGCAGCAACAGTGGAGGCGTGACAATCAGTTTCATTTAAGCAAGCTATTGGTTGTGAAGTATCAGTGTTATTCTGAAGTACTCTAATAAAGGCCATTTTGCATTATTAAATATTGGAGTTATTTATTCAACAGTTTAGTGATTCGAACCTAGCAGAAGGTTGCAAATAAGAGGATTTGCAGTAAATTCGTTACAATATCTTCTGACATAATTACGTTGTTATATTTAGGATAAAAAGTTTTCTCGATGGGACAGGGATCGAGGTATTTAGAGATATTAAAAAGTCCATTTACAACACTTTAAATCTTACGACCTCAATTTGAGTTACTTCCCAAGGAGCTAAATTCTTAAAACTAAGAACATATCTACTTCAGAACCACATGACAATGCAACATGAGCGGAAAAACTTATCGCTAGGTAGTCCGGAGATCGTGAAAATTCAAAAAATCGTCCGAACAAGGAAACTTTGCTTTCGAGTTTCAGAGAAGTCAAGTTTAAGAAACTTTGGGCTCTATAAGGTTGTAATATTTAGGATAAAAGGGTTTTCTAGATTGGACAGGCTTCGAGATATTAAAAAGTTAATTCACAACATGTGAAATCTTACGACTGCTATTTAAGTAACTTGCCGTAGAGCTAGATTCTTGAAACAAAGAACATACTTCAGAACACCGTGAAAAGAAACATGTCTCTTAAAACAATTACATAATATTGTTGCACCTTGATTTTCAAATTTTAACATAAGCACTGTAAAATTTTTTATGAGGAACAAAATATAAAGGTGGAGTGCAATAAATAAGCTTTCGATTAATCTTTACCTAACTCCGGCAAGGTGCGCTACATCCAGGCCCGTCGAGAGGGGGGGGATTCCCCCGGGCCCGGGGTTTCTTAGGGGGCCCGCGATTTAGAGGTACTAAGATATTTTTTTAAATACTTTAGTTGTTCCATGTGCAAATTTTAAGCCCAATTTCAAAAGCAACGAATATTGATAATGATTTTTTGCCTGGGCCTGAGGAGACAATAAGAACATCAAACAAAAATGTGTTTCTCAGGGGGCAGCGATTTAGAGGTACTAAGACATTTTTTTAATTTTTTAGTTGTTCCATGTGCAAATTTTAAGCCGAATTTCAAAAGCAACGAATATTGATAATGTTTTTTTGCCTGGGCCTGAGGAGACAATAAAAACATCAAAAAAAATGTGTTTCTAAGGGGACCCGCGATTTAGGGGTACTAAGACATTTTTTTTTAGTTGTTCCATGTGCAAATTTTAAGCCGAGTTTCAAAAGCAACGAATATTGATAACGATTTTTTGCCTGGGCCTGAGGAGACAGTAAAAACATCAAACAAAAGTTTGTTTCTCAGGGGGCCCGCGATTTAGAGGTACTAAGACATTTTTTTTAATTCAGGAGTCTTTAGTTGTTCCGTGTGCAAATTTTAAGCCGAATTTCAAAAGCAACGAATGCTGATAATGATTTTTTGCCTGGGCCTGAGGAGACAATAAAAACATCAAACAAAAATGTGTTTCTCAGGGGGGCCGCGATTTAGAGGTACAAAGCATTTTTTTCTAATTCGGGACAGTCTTTAGTTGTTCCGTGTGCAAATTTTAAGCCGAATTTCAAAAGCAACGAATATTGATAATGATTTTTATCTGGGCCTGAGCAGACAAGAAAAATATCAAACCAAAATGTATGCTTACATGAATCCGAAATCGTAATGTTTCGTGGTGAGACTGATGAAGGTTCATCTTCAAAAAGTCTTCCAAAAATACCACCAACTCTGTATCAAAGTCCAGATTATTTAAACGACTTCGACATCAGTATCGGGAATAATAGGTTTTTGCAGTCGCCAACGAAATAGTTCGTCCAGGTCATCAAAAGTGTCCTGTTATTTTTCCACGTAATTGTCATGACGAGGAATTTCCTACCTCGTTGTTAAACAGAATCTTGCCAAATGGAGAGAAAGTGGAGCGTGACTGGTTAGTGTGGAGTGCCAGTAGCAATGCTTTTTATTGCCTACCATGTCGTCTGTTAAGCACCAATACTTTAAATCGACATAAAATTTGTTTTCCTGGCGGATATTCGAAATTCCAGGTATGGAAAAGCTATAGGATAAACTGCCATCACGCGAAAATACTCAAGATCAGCTAATCATTGAAACTCAAAAGTGGAAAGAAATTTTATGTAGAATTTTGGACACTTTATTTTTGGGTGAAAGAGATCTAGCTTTCAAGGCGAAGGTATATATCTTGGTGAACGAAACGATGGATATTTTTGGGCATCTAAGATCTCATAAGCCATTATGATCCCACACTTAGAGATCATTTGGAGAAAGTTAGGATTTCACAACAGCAGCACAAACGTTTACAAGTTCACTATCTTTCCCCAGACATTCAGAACGAGTTTATAGAAATTTGTGCAAAGCACGTGAGGGAAGCTATATTAGATCAAGGCAAGAAAGCCAAGTATTTTGCTATTATCGTTGATGCTATGCCTGATGCTAGCCACGTTGACTACGTTCATTTTGCGCTAACTCCATTTCAATTTGAAAGCAACAAATTTTAAATTCAAGAACGGTTTTTGGCTTTCGTGAATTGTAACCAAAAAAACTGGTCAGAAAATCGCTGATCTAATTTGCCATACTTTATTGTAGGTTGTCGTGCACAAGGGTACGATAACGGCGCCAATATGAAAGGAGTTTGCAACGGAGCACTACGTCACATTCTCGACAAAAACTCGAATGCTGATTACTCGCCTTGTGCAACCCACAGCCTCAATTTATGTGGTGTGGATGCTGCAGAATGTTGTACGGCTGCAATTACTTTCTTCGGAGTTGTACAAAAATGTTTTACTATTTTCAGCAGCACTCCACAACAATGGGACATCCTCAAAAAAATGTACCGAGCTCTCTTCATAGTCTTTCAGCCAAAAGCCAAATTTGACTGCGCAAGCATACGGAGATGTTACCGGCATTCTCACGTACATCAACAAGTTCGAATGTATCTTGCTGTCCTCAATTTGGTTCAAAATACTGGCTACCATTAATGAAAGAAACGTGGTCCTCCAAGATAGAGACGCCACCATAGATGTTGAGGTCCGACATCTAGATGCCTTATTAGCTGGTTTGAAGTTGATCAAGAACCAATGGGAAACAATTTTAAACGAATCAAAACAGTTGCTATTCAATTGAACATCTCGCCAAAGTTTCCGGGCATTCGAAAGAGAAAACCCAAAAGACGTTCTGAAGATAATTTAAATGAGATGATTACGGATGATTCAGAGTGTGATTTTAAAACCAATACATTCCTGGTGATCGTTGATTCGATAATCACTGGCATTACTGAACTATTTGCAGCTATGAGAAATTTGAGCGAGACGTTTTCCTTTTTGTAGCAATTTTAAGACATGGATGAAACAACGGTTCGGGCGAGCGCAGCAAAATTTGTCGAAAAATACAAGTCGAACATTTCTCAAAGCTTATAATGCGAAATAATTCACTTGAAAACACATTTACGAAGCCAATTTTGATAAAGGTCTGTCACCATTGGAATTGCGAAATGCCATCTACATATGTTCAAAATCTGTATACGATTTTCCCCAACATTTGTGTTGCTTTACGTATCTTTTGCACTATACCTGTCGCTGTAGCTAGTGCAGAACGTTCCTTCAGCGTCCTTTAAAGAATCAAAAACTTTCATAGATCATGTTCATCTCAAGAGCGAGTTTCCGGACTTGCCACGCTTTGTGTTGAATCCGTTTTGGCAAGAGAGTTAAATTTTGATATTGTTATAAAAACTCTTTGATATCCGAACTTTCTATATTGAGAAAAGATTCTTTGAAACAATATGTGGCTGTTAAAAAAGAATTATATTTCTACGTCAGCTCTTAGTCCAAAAATCATTTAGTTGATGTGGTAAAATTTTTTTTGATGTAATCCATCAATATGATTCATGAATGAGACGTGATTAATTCAAGTTAATCAAATGTTTTAGTGGATTTTTTATAGGGGGCCCGTAAATTGTTTAGTCCCGGGCCCGGATTCTCTGGCCCTGGCTACACCTTTATATTTTTATTCCTAATTAAATTTTTACAGTGGTTATGTTAAATTATATCAAAGCTCATCAAGATTATGGCTTTGTTTAAAGAGACATTTTTGGTTTCTTCTGATCCATTTATATAAAGGAATTACTTTATAATTATTTTTAAGCTATTGCATAGATTTTATTGTGGGCTTCGGGACTAAATCAAAAAAAACCGTAACGGATATTTGTCAAAAAAGATCCGAAAAGGCTCGAAAAGGTTCGAAAAGTTTCGTAAAGGTTCGGTGTTAGCAACAAGCCAAATACATAAAATTGGATCTCTATCATAAGCAGCGGTGGGCACCACTACATTTATATGGTTACCAAATTGAGAATGTGTTAGTAAACACGAACGCGTAGCGAGCACGAAAGCAAAATCAATTATTTATTTAGTTTGATTTCAATGGTTGAACGGTGTTACGCGCACTCTTTGGTACTCTGTTTTAAGCGCGCGTGCGACACTTCATTACCGTACGACAGGCATCGGCGTTTCATACATCTTAAGATGGTGAGCAGCTCACACAGATAGCCTGCGCTCTTTGTTTAGTGAATGGTTCAGTCTGCAATGAGCAGTTGGCGTGTCAACATCGAGTGTTGGTATCGCTAGTTGCGCAGCAAAAAATGTATGCACGTATTTACGTAAATACATTTTATTAATATGAATTAATTTAACTAACGCCCAAAGGCGTTGTTCAACATAAAATATTCGCTTGCCATTGTGCGCATCAATAATTTATTATTTATTGCGTGCTTAGCCGTTGCAGTTTTACAAGCGAATGATCAGTGAATCAATTGGTTCGTGCGATCAAAGCGCTCTCACTAATACATCCATGTGTTAGCATTGCACTTTGAGCAAACCAAGAATAGTCCTAAGTATATACTGTATTGCAATACGCGTTTTATTTTTCTTATATATAATCATGGTTGTCTTCCGGATTTCACTGTACCTGGGACTTGCTTTTCCATCGTTTGGGACAAAAACTAACCAAATTACACCATTAAAAGGGTGAGAATATCCATGATGGCATGAGATGCGTTTTGTTTGTACACTGCTGGTATTTGTATGATGGTTTGGCACCCTTACGCGGTATCCTGGATATAAGTATATACACTGATCTCTCATAGGCAGTTCTCCACCTAATTCATGGTCGCACTCACTATTTTTGCAATGGTGCCACCTACGTTCTGGTCTGGCCAGACGAGCGCGACGTAATAAGATTTGAGTAGATGGCCTATGGACGAACGCGAGCTCTGATTTTTGTTGAATGCACTAAACCCAATGCTTCTAAAAGGCGACGCGTAACGCGCATGAAACGTCCATTATTTGTTCACTGCTTTGCCACGCACCAATTTATAAACAAGAAGAATTTTGATTTACGAAAATTTCAAACAAAATGTACAAACTATAATGACACTGATTTGAGTCCCCCAGCGGGTTAGGGGGGGTCAGAATATACCCGCGGTAGGTATGCCTGTCGTAAGAGGCGACTAAAATACCAGATTCAAGGGGCTGTGTAGCGCAACCCTGCAGGTTGCCAGCGCAACATATAGCTTCTCCAAACCCAATTGTCAACCTCACCTATCCGCGGCGAATCCTGTTTCACTAACAGACGAGGCTCTGGCGACCCTAAGCTCCTTATGGAACTTGGGGTTGGGGAGGGAGGGGATGGCCTGAAGGTTTAATGTGGCCACATAAATCGTTCCCGAGATGGTCGGGCCAGCACCTTAATGGTGCTGTGGTACCGGAGCGTACCGGATCTGTATCCGGCAAAGGACCATCACATCGATAACACTCCCCAAAGCCTTCGGGGAGCAACCTTATCGCTACAACAACACTGATTTGAGAGCAGACAAAAAGGAAAATCGATAACTTTTCCTTCACTTTTTCCACTTTAAAGGGTGTAACATGTTCTTTTTGCCACATCGGTAATAAAGATTCGTTTATAAATCTTGCACGTGGATATTCATACTTTTCAAGTACTTTCAGCCGTGTTGAATCTAAGACATTCGTGCATAGATTTTGGATCTTAAACTAACTGATCGAAGCGCACATTTCACTTGGAGATGTTTTGTTAGTTGTTTTTTTCTTTCTGTATCCAAATGCTCCAATTTTCTGCTGCTTTATATATTTATTCACACAGCACTTTAATATTGCTTTGGGATTTTGCATGTATGCAGCTATTTCCGCTCTTCGCATAGCTTAATTATTTTCGGTATACCTTTGCACTATTATTTTCTAAAATACACTTGAATTAAATGCATTTCACTGCAAATGTGGTTTTTTATGTTCACCCTTTTTTTCAGTATGTTCTTGATTAATTGTTTTGTCAAAATGAAATAAGGAAATTAATTTGTCGGTGCACGATTTGATGCCAATTTCGGCTGCAAAATTTTCAACCCAACTTGACGAACGAGCGAAGAAAAACGGACTTTCGCCGACGCGTGCCATCCACTTAATTAATCTTTTTTTGAGGAAAAAAAACCTCCACCACGCAGTTATGCCGTTAGCAAGACAAAATTCCATTCCATTATCGCGACTGCGTAGTGGAACGGTGCCGTTAAATCGTATGATTTAACTGTGGTTGACATGGTGGAACCATACAAGGTGGTAGTCACGTTGACATTCCTGCGACCATCGTTAAAAGTTCCATATACTTTGTTTTTGTGAACCGATGGACTAATGTCAAAATCGTACTGCGCTGAAAGGTGAAGTGTCAAATCGTATAAAAACTACAAGTCAGCTGTCACCTTGCATAGTTACGCAATGGTGGTTGCTGTTATTGGGAATTTTCCCCACACCATTGGATTATTTCGCGATGCCACCTACGCGAAATTAACAAAAATTTGTTTTAACCACCCCAGGCAGACAGGAGTGAGGGTGAATCCTACCTTTTCCCTATCACTAGCCAACTGGTGCGTTCCAAGGGTGAATCTCCCAAGTGGACCATAACAACCGAGGCTCTGGCGACCCCGAACTCATCATGGATCTAGGGGGTGGGAGGGCGGTATGGCCTAGAAGGTCGCATGTGGTCATAACAATTCGTTTCTGAGATGGTCGGGCTCGGTACTGGAACGTACCGAATCTGCATCCGACGAAGGACCATCAACATCGATAACACTCCCCAGGGCTTTCGGGGAGTGTCCTTATCGCTACAACAACAACAGAATGGCTGCATTTTAACCGATCCTTGGATTCTCCAACGACCAATTAGAATTTCCGCCATCCTTCATTAAATAAATTAAGTATGCATGAAACTCAGAAGTTATATATATAGGTGTATTAATACATGTATTAATATTATTGAAATTATTGTCTTAAAAAAAACGATGGTTTGGGAAACCATTTGTAACAAGCTTTCTTTAAGAAATTTTTTATAATTTTAAATATATAAGCTTAAAAGCAACGAGTCGTTTTGATTAATTCACGCTTATTTCTTAACAATATGTAAACAAAATATCTACGTTTTATTTAAGGAATCATTTTCATATTATTTAAGGAAACATTTTAAACACTTACATTACGTTAACTTTGCTTGTTGGATGAATTAACGGCTGAATTCTGTAATTCAGTCTCATCTCAAGTATAATTTGAGGTTTCGTATTAGAGACAACTTTTGTGCCCCGTCCCAGCTCACAAATTAGTGACCGCTTTTATGAGACTGGAGACGCGAGACAGATTACAGAGTAGAAAATTGTCTTAAAACTGATCTTCACCCCAAATTGTCTCTAATAGTAACTGGAGACGGCAAGTGTGATTAGCAAGTATACCAAACATAAAACAAATTAATTTCATTTATTTACATAGCTTTAAATTCATATAATTCAACGGCCATCGGTTCCATCAATAGCAAGTCCTGCCAAATTTCTTAGCGGCAAACGTGCATTTGAAACTAAATTATTTTAGCTCGACTAGTGAAAAAAATTTATCACGAAAAGTGTTTAATAACTAACTGAAATATCTAGCCTCTAAAGACTTTTTTCTGATAAGCCCGTGTAATTTGTTTGCCCTAAGATGTTGTTGTTGTTGTTGTAGCAGTGCTTTGCCCCATCCAATATGTGCGACCGATCACAAATTGTCATCAATATCCTCTAGCGGGAGTCCAAGGAAACTTCCTGTTTCAACTGGGGTGGACCATAATGAGAGGGGTGTTAGAGGCGTTGGTTCCACAATACAGTTGAAGAGATGGTTGGTGTCATGTGGGGACATATTGCAAGCAAGATATACATTTTGTATGTCGGGGTTGATTCTGGATAGGTAAGAGTTTAAACTGTTACAGTACCCAGATCGAAGTTGAGCTAGAATGACGGGCGTTTCCCTAGAGAGAATGCGTTCTTCCTCTGCTAGATCCAACACTTTTGTTTTCAATGCCTCGACAAATTATCTCCTAGGTGAAATGTCATTGTACTCCTACATTTTATCGACTGAGCAATTTTTGTGGTAAGAATACCATGGAAGTAAATTCAGAACAAGTAAAGGTGTATAAGTTCGGGTGTAAACGAACATTATATACTCAGCGTGTGCTTCAATTTTACATTTCATTTCAAATAAATTACATTTCTACATAACACGTGGCAGCGCCCATTTATACCATTGATATAAAGCTCTCTTTTCCAAAGATATGGCTTATTTTATTCGTCCACGACCCATTTAAAAATCTTTTATATAAAAGTGAGCATGGTCGTTAACCGATTTCGTTAATTTTTCTTCAAAGCATTCCTTTTAGTAAAGGCAACCTCTCTGCCGAATTTTGTTACAAAAGTTCAACGATTTTTTATTTATGATTAATAATATTTTTAAAATTGATTTTATCACAAGTGGGCGGTGCTGCGCCCATTTTAAAATTTTTTTTTCAAATTTTTATGAAGATTCTCAATATCAGTAAAATTTCAACATTCTAGGTATATTATTCACTAAATAGTCAGGTTTTTTGTGTTTTCCAAAATGTTATATATAAAAAATGGGCGTGGTTATCATCCGATTTCGCTCATTTTCAATACCAATCTATTCTGGGTCCAGATAACCTCGTGTACCAAATTTGGTGAATCTCAATATTTACTCAAGTTATCGTGTTAACGGACAGACGGACGCACAGACATGGCCCAATCAAATTTTTTTTCGATACTGATGATTCCGATATATGGAAGTCTATATTTATCTCGATTCCTTTATACCTGTACAACCAACCGTTATCCAATCAAAGTTAATATAATCTGTATGCAAAGCATGCTGAGTATAATTACACGTGGGTTATGAAAGTGTTGCAGTGTTGTGAATTTCTAACTCAGTGAAAAAGAAACAAAAGTACCAAGATCGTGGATACTGCTTGAAAAGGATCAAAAGTGAAAAAGAGGGAACAAATGGGGTTGAAGTGGACCATATTTGGTCCAAATGGACGAAAGTGGCAACCGTGCTATTATGTCAAACACATGAACACAAATGAATTAACCCTATGTAGTGCATGTATCATTTTATTACTTCTGTTTTTTCGCATTTTACTTAGATTGACAGTATTATTTATGACTACAAAGAAAAGAACATGAGAACTTCAAAAGCCGACCGTACTTATAATAAAACAAAACACACAAGTAACAAATGAATATTTACATTATATTAAGAACGTGGTTTGCTAATAATAAAACATATCTGTCTACAAACAGTTTACTTTTCAACTTAAATTAAAATGTCAAACTTTAAAAACAAAAACATTTCGATTTTTCATTTTATTGCTCTTAAATTTTTGATGTGCAAAAAAAATGCGCATGAATGGACCATTTAGAGTACCACATATAAGATAAGAGGGCGATCAATGACGCCCGCGTTATAAGAATTGGATCTTGAGTATTTGGATTGCGGTGGGCTCATTGGGAAAAAATAAGTTATTGGCGCCATGCCCAATGGCAGTCACAGGGGTATTCATGCCTTGAGATGGTGGCAAAAGTCTGTTTGCATGTGATCCAGGATGTCTGACATAAAAGTCCGTATAGCCTGGAGCCACTGCATTTTCTTTCACTGCTATGTATGCATACTTACTTCTTCCTTGACGCCTATCCTGCACAAACACTGCAGACACCATACAAGTCTCAAATTTCTATTTTTGGGAATAATTTTCCGCATAAACACACAATTTAGTTTGTCAAATCAACTCGCACAGTTTTGACAGTTTTTTCCTAAATTGTTGCAGTGCTAGAAAGTTCCAGGGGAATATTAGTTTAGGTACCTAAAATTTTGCACACGATTTATGCTTTTCCGCATTAGCTATCTTCCCACTGCCAGAACTATGTACTTTCTGTTAGGATTTTTAATGGCGCTAAGATGCGTGGCTTGGATATCGTACGTGGTGCCAGGATCTGGACTGTTATCAGTCTTAGACCGGCCATAGTGATGAACTGTCACGCGTGATGAGTTATCACGTCCTGCACAAGGTGCCACAGCTTCTACTGATAATGGTGAATCTTAGAGAGGGTAACTCGATAAAACCCGCACTCCTGAGTCATTGTGCCGAGCGCATGGAAGGGAAGATTCTGTAAAGTGTCAAGATCGGCACACAACGGTGACGAGCTGGCGTGTTAGTGATTTGATTTTGATTTCTTTTTTTGACTTGTTGACTTTGGGCTGGCAGGTGCGGTATTCTGTTACCTCAGTAGGTTGGGGCAGGACTGCTCCATATTCTATTGCTCCAAGAAGGTATCGAATCCAATCCGGGTCCGTCTCCTGACCCCGGTCCCGAAAAATGGTTTTGCTGCATCTGCCGGAAAAGAATCTTTTTAGGACGGTCATACTCTGTCCAGTGTGTCTCGTGTAAGGGATGGTTGCATCGGACAGGTTGTTCTGGGCTTGATCCCAAAAACCCGACGACCACGTAACTTTTATAAATCTTTTGTGGCTCCTTGCTGTTCACGCACAAGGGCGTCCCGTAGTCCACGCCTAAGCGCCCCCCCTCCCCCACTACCTTCCAGCAACCCCGCTGCTCGGCAAGCCACAACAAGTACCAGCTGCTGCTCGCGCCCCACGGCGCCAACAACTCAAACAGCTGCTACCACTCATAACTACTATCTTCGTAGTAGAGTCGGTAGCAATGCTGAGCATCAGCCCCTGCCCCCGTCTTCTCCCCCCCCCTCCCCCCCTCTTTTCCGGCAGCAATCGTGTAGGTCAGGGAAACAGACTCTTAGTCCCTACCTCCGTTTGCACCGTTTGCCAGCACAGAATATATATGTTTGCGACATCCGCCCAATGCAGCTCCTGCCTTGGGTCGTGCCACTTTCCTAGATGTTCTGGTCTCCGCGACGGCAACCCCCCGACGTGTCTCATCGCGCCATGTTGCCAGGTCGCAAACCCAAATCCTCCGGGTACCCCAATGCTTGCCCAAGGACGCCCAGTCCCAGGGCCACAACAGCAATTGCGTCCTGGCCTTCCACAACATAGGCCCTTATGCACTTCAGAATTCTGCAGTTAAACTGTAATGGACTAACTGGGAAGATTACGGAGATAGTCGATTTCATGAAGCGGCACAACATCGGCATTGCTGCGATTCAAGAGACTAAACTCACAGCAAGATCTGCATTGCAGACCTGCTCTGGGTATAATGTCTACAGTTAAGACCGCGAGAGTGGAAATGGAGGCGGCCTCGCGTTTACCATACACCACTCTGTGCAATATTATATATTTGTTCCTGGCATCGACCGCAGGGACAATGTCTTAGAACGTCAAGGCCTATCTGTCCGGTCAGGCGACGCAAACCTAGAAATCATCAACATCTACATCCCTCCTGCCACCTGCTGCCCCAGTGGATACCGCCCTAATATCAGAGCCTTACTCACTGGCAACAATCGCATTATCATAGGCGATTTCAATGCCCATCACGATCTATGGCATTCAAATTAGCGGGCGGACGGTAGGGGTGAGATGTTGGCGGATCAAATAGAAGAAACGACGTTCTGCACAATAAACGGAGACGCCCCCACACGTATGGTAGTAAGCTGTCACAGTTCGCCAGATATCTCAATTGTGAGCGCAGTACTCGTAAACTGCGTCAACTGGCAGCCGATGGTAACATTGGCATCCGACCACCTGCCTATACTTACTTCGCTCGAGCGTACCGCCGACTTCGTCGTCACCGAAAAACGCACTTTCATAAACTTCAAAAAAGGAAAGTGGGAAGAATATAAATCTTTTACAGACAACCTCTTTGCTGCCCTCCCTATCCCGACTGATGCCCGCCAAAGGGAGCGTGCCTTCCGCAAGGTCATTGAATCCGCCTCGGAAAGTTTCATTCCCGCCGGGAGAATTCCCGAAATCCGGGCCACTTCCCGGCGGAGGCCGCAAACTTAGCGAGAGAACGTGACCTTATAAAACAGCTTGATCCAGGCGACCCCCAAATAAGGGATATAAACCAACGCATCAGATTGCTTGTGGATGAACACAAGCGGGCGAAATGGGAGGAGTACCTAAGAGGTTGTAACCTCTCTACCGGTGTGGGTAAACTTTGGTCCACCGTAAAGTCCCTATCGAATCCGACTAAGCACAAAGACAAAGTTTCCATCGCCTTTGGCGACAAAGTGCTGTCGGCTGCGAAAAAATGCGCGAGCGCTTTCTGCCGACAATATATAATGCATTCTACGGTCGACAAAGATAGTCGGAGGGCCAACAGACACGCACATAAACACAAATTCAGCGCGTCACCAATCACCATCACCGCTAAAGAGGTTGAGGACGCCATTGGTCGCGCTAAACCATCCAAAGCAGTGGGCCCAGACGGCATAGCCATGCCGATGCTTAAAAGCCTAGGGAAAGAGGGTTTCAAATATTTAGCGCATGTCTTCAACCTGTCTCTTTCCACCTTTGTCATACCCGAGAAATGGAAAATGGCCAAGGGGGTCCCGCTACTAAAGCCTGGGAAACCAGCTAACATAGGAGAGTCGTATTGTCCGATATCTCTCCTATCGCCAGTAGCAAAGACGCTTGAAGCCATTTTGCTCCCTTATTTCCAAGCAAATTTGCAGCTAGCCTCTCATCAGCATGGCTTCAGAAAACTCCATTGCACTACCACCGCGCTAAATGTCATTAGCACCCAGATAAATTGCGGTTTAAATCAATACCCCCACCATAGAACAGTACTCGTAGCGCTAGACCTATCCACAACTTTTGATACGGTCAACCATGGCTCGTTACTGCAAGACCTGGAAGGGTCTACCCTTCCCCCATGTCTTAAAAGGTGGACCGCAAATTATCTGGGTGGTCGGCAGGCATCGGTGCAATTTAGAAACGAAACATCAAAACCAAGGAGTATTAAACAAGGGGTGGTGTCCTATCCCCACTTTTTTTTAATTTCTATATATCTAAGCTACCTTCACCACCGGAAGGAGTCACAATCGTTTCCTACGCCGATGACTGCACAATAATGGCCACAGGCCCAGGCCCAAAGATCGATGAGCTATGCAATAAAATAAACGGCTACCTCCCTGATCTCTCCAGTTTTTTCGCCTCGCGAAACCTGGCATTATCACCGACTAAATCTTCCGCGACCTTATTTACAACATGGACTTCCCAAATGTCGACCATTTTGAACATCCACGTCGATGGCACTACGCTACCGACTGTCCTACACCCCAAAATCTTGGGTGTGACGTTTTTGGTGAGCACGCAGCCGCAATTGTTCCGAGAATTCAGAGCCGTAACAAAATCCTCAAATCCCTCCTGGCAGTACCTGGGGAAAAGATAAAGGAACGCTCATGACTACATACAAAGCAATTAGCCAGCCGATTACGTGCTACGCGTCACCCATATGGTCGCCAAGCCTAAAAATTAGCCACTGGAAGAAGCTACAGGCCTGCCAAAATACTGCTCTCAGAATTGCCACGGGCTGTCTTCTTATGTCCCCAGAACACCATCTGCATAATGAGGCGAGAATACTCCCCATCAGGTAGAGAAATGAGATGCTGACCAAACAGTTCCTGTTGAATACCCAGAAACCTGAGCATCCCAACAGGCATCTGATTGATGAACCAGCACCGCCTAGGGGCTTAAGGAGCCATCATCGTTAAGCATTTTGAGGGAATACGGCACCTGAGAACCCAGCCGTATGAAGCGAAAAAACACAAGCAGGTCCTTGGTGAACTCCACAAACAGGCGTCGGACGTTTATGCCGGGAATTTCCCGGTGAATCCAGTACTCAAAAAAAGTATCCAAAACTCGCGGAAGAGGAACGCATACTCCCCAGGGAAACGCGTGTCACTCTTGCTCAACTTCGTTCTGGATACTGTAACAGGTTAAACTCTTACCTATCCAGAATCAACCCCGACATACAAAATGTATGCCCCGCTTGCAATGTGTCCCCACATGACACCAACCATCTCTTTAATTGTAATGTGGAACCAACGCCTCTAACACCCTTTCCTTATGGTCCCTCCTGTTGAAATAGCAAGTTTCTTTGGACTCCCGTTAGAGGATATTGATGACAATTTGTGATCGGTCGCGGCTGTTAGGTGGGGCGAAGCACTGCTACAACAACAACAACCATAGTAGGTTGGGGTGAAACCCTATCGAAAGGGCTGGTGGGCTAATGCTGTACCTGCCCACGTCATGTTAAAACCGTGGTGGGCCTCAAGATACGTTCCGGGTCCATCGCCATTAAGTTGGTGGTGTAGGTGCGGTTGAAATCTTCCCGCTTTGCGTCCGATCTGGCTCTGAACGGGGTCGAAACCGACACCCAATGCTGACCCATATGGGGCAGATATTGGGAAAGGGAGAGGTCCGGCGAATGCGACGGACGAGCCAAGCACCAGTAAGGAGCCCTTTCGCGAGGTGCTTTCCCAGCGGGAGTCCTGGAGAAATCGAAACCTTCCAGGATAGGTAGGCGATCGACACCGAGAAGGAAAGCTCTGGGTAATCGGCGCCTGTGGAAAGGATGCAGCTCAGGTGGAAGGGATGCAGCTCAAATTTCTGAGAAGAGAGGAATGCCTCAACGACCAAAAGGGCCCGAGTAGGTGGGGACGGACTTGCGTTTAACGAAACCATTAAACGAACGGGGTCCATCACCCTCGGTGTCTTGGACAGGGGCGAGAGCACCGGTCCTCTCTCTGACATGAGGGGGGATATCTCCTATTGTCCCGAGCGTGTGGTTCTCAAGATCTACCACGTCGATTCCAGGGGAGAGGGCTCCTCTCCCTTAGAGTCTTGTCGGGAAGTGGCGGCGTCCGCAGGGGAGCCAGCATCCATGGTTTTGGCTGCTGACCCCGCTAATTCAGACAGCGAAAACATTGTTGACTTCTCGTCGATGGCGGGATCTGTCATTAGTGTAAATCGTCTGTTTGGTAAAGAGGATAAACTCCTACCCGCCGATGGTGAATCCGCCAAGGATGGGGTGCGGAAGAAGAGTGGTGATGATGGAAATCCGTCAGATCAATCTTCAGCACTCTAAGGCGGCTTCCGCTAATTATTTGTTGCTGTGCCTTGCAAACGGCGGAGTGGATATATTCTTCGTCCAGGAGCCGTGGCTGAGTAGTAAAGGCGGAAAGATTTCTGGATCAAGGACACAAAAATTCAACACCTTAGTACATGGGGAGGCAGGTAGGCCTACATCCTGTGTGCTTGTTAAAAAGAAGATTAAAGCTTTTATTCTCTCCCATTTCAACAATGACGACGTCTGCCTCGTGCGAGGTAGTAATGATATGTGGGTGGCTTCAGCGTATATGCCCCATGGGGATGTAGTGGTACCCCCACCTGCCATAACGGGCGAAATCACCACTGAAGCGGAGAGGTGTCGGCGTGATTGTGGGTGCCGATGCTAACGCCCACCACTGCATCTGGCGAAGCTCAGACACCAATACTAGAGGCGAGTCTTTATTTACTTATATTTTAGATTAGGGACTCTGTACATGTAATAGGGGGAATGATCCAACTTTTGTCACCTTGGCGCCTTTCAATTGTCCTATCCGTTTGAAACTTACTGCGGGAAGGTTAAGCCGCCCTGGTGGGCTGATTCTCTAGACGACCTAAGAGCATCCAGTAGGCGGCTCTTTAATAGAGCCAGAAGGAGTAAACTACTCTCGGACTGGGAGCTCTATAAGGTGAGTCTGGGTATTTATAAATATGAAATAAGTATAGCCAAGCAAGATTCGTTGAGAAGTTTCTGCGAAAACGTAGAAGATTGCAATGAATCCGCGAGGCTTAGAAAAATACTCTCTAGGAATCCCGCCCGGCAGGGTATCTGAGGTATGCTAATGGGGACTGGTAGATGAGTAGCGAGGAATCCCTAAAGCTTCTAGTAGTCCAGTTGCACGGTCAAGATTATCATTATTCCAAAGGCCGGCAGAAGCTCTCATGTATTACCTAAGGATTTCGGGTCAATCAGTCCCTCGTCGTCTCTTCTTAAAACGTTTGAGCCGTTGATTGACTTGTACCTGAAAGGATTGCTCGGGGGATACTGTCGGCTTCTCAGCATGCTTATTGTAAAGGCAGATCAACGGAAACGGCTCTCCATTCGATTGTAAAGCAAATAGCAGGATGCCAAAAACACAAAGAGTTTTCTCTGGGTGCCTTCGTAGGCATCGGAGGTGCTTGTAACAATGTCTTACCAGGGATAATCGAAATAGCTCTGGTTGATTTAGGATTCGAGGGAGCTCTGGTTGAATTTATTAACAAACTTCTCTGCAGCAGAACTTGCGCAGCGGAGTGGGGAGGGGCCATTGAGAGCAAGGTGTGCAGAGGCACACCACAGGGGGGGTTCCATCTCCTCTGCTCTAGGTTTTGTTAGGCAACAAGCTTCTTGTGGAGCTGGAAGCCAAAGGCTGTCGGGTTGTTGCTATGCAGATGACCTGGCTATCCTAGTTAGGGGCAAACTTCTGGGCACCCTGCGTGATGTTCTTCCGGGCTCCCTGGATACTGTGGCTAGGTGGGCTGAGTCATTTGGACTGGCGGTCAACCCGGGAAAAACGGAACTGATTCTTTTTACCAAGAGAAACAAGATGCCCGATTTCAGAGACCACTCGGTTGAAGGGGTACCGTTGGTACTTTCTGATAGCGTTAAATATTTGGGGATTATTTTGGAAAAGACACTGTCCTGGAGACCCAATGTGGAAGATAGGTCCAGGAAGCGGTCTTCCTTTTACTGCTGCAGGGTGGCTATCGGAGAAATGCGGGCTCTCGTCAGGAGTAGTACACTGGCTCCATCAGATGGTAGTTAAACCGATTCTGCTCTATGGGGTGTTGGTCTGGTTGAATGCACTGGACATGGCGAGCACCACCAAAATGTTAGTGTCAGTGCAACGGACGGCGGTGGTCGGTATCAGCGGCGCTCTTAGAACAACACCTACCTTGGCATTGAATGTCACGCTGACCATATATCCAGTAGATATTGCGGGAAATGTGGCCGCGGCCCGGTCGTTAGTCAGGCTTCGTGATATGGGCTATGGGCTTTCTGACTTCGGAAACTCTAGCCTTCTTACAAGGTTCGAATTTATCCCTGACAGGACGGACTATTGTATGCCGATAACTGCTCCCTATGCGACCTTCACCCCAGTCATTCCCCCGAGAGAGGAATGGGGAAGAGGACTTATCTGGGGCAGGGGACCTGTTAACTTGTTCACGAATGGGTAGAAGTTGGACGGAAAGGCTGGTGGGGGTATTTTGTAAAGAGTTACTTCAGCGTCTTCCAAGAGGAAGTGCTATCCAGTAGTACTACGGTTAGGGAACTTAACATTTACTCTGATAGCCAAGCGGCTATAAAGGCCTTGAGTTCAACTACAGTGTGGTCTGGGAGTGCCTGACCTCGCTTGCGATAGCATCGAACTATTTTATAATTAAAATTATCTGGGTCCCGCGCCATAGTGATATCCCGGGTAACTGTCAAGCAGATCTCTTAGCACGCATCGGTACAACTGAACCGGATGAAGATGGCTGTAGGGATTTCGAGACTCCGCTGGCCACCTGTGGTTTGCTCCTGCATATATGGGCCTCGATTCAGCTCAGCAAACGTGGAGAGAACACCACCTCTTGCAGGGTGGCAAGATCTTTCTGGCAGAAAGTGGAAGGCAGGAGGTCTGCCGAAATAAATTTGTTCACTAAGGCTCACCTATCAAAGGTCATTAGGGTTTTGACAGGGCACTGTCCCATGGGAATTCATGCGGTATGTCTCAATATACTGGAAACCCCATCCTGCTGTAGATATATGTTTTTTTGTTTAATTGTGCCCATCTTGAAGGACTAGGTTGAATTAGCTCCTGGATACAACCGAGCATCTTTGTTGATACTCAAATTTGCCGGATAGCTAATAGAATCAGTTTCCCAAAAATTATTTGCGGAAAGCGAGATGAATTTGAAATGCAGCCCATCACTTCCATCTTTCTCCGCAAGAAAAAACGGACTACTTTGCTGTCGTCGCTATTGTAAGACGCACCGCTATCTTCATACCTTGAGCTCCTTATCACATTTTAACCTTCTATGATCTAAATGGAATGGTAAGAGGATTCAAGGGGTTGATAAGCGAAATAAAAAGTTATATAGCCTTACAGCTTCCGGAACCCAATTATCAACCCCACGTACTCTCTGAAAGTATCATACAAATATTAAGCAGGCGAGGCTCTGGCGACCGCAAGCTCCTCAGGGAACTAGAGGTGGATGGCGGGATTGCCTAGAAGGTTTAGTGTGATCATATTAAATGGTTCCGGGATGGTCGTGCTTGTACTTTAATGGTGCTTGTTACCGGAACGATATTCGGAATCTATGTTCGGAAAGGGGTCATAAACATCGATAGTGCTTCCCAAAACCTTCGGGGAGAGCCTCTCGCTACAATAACAACATGGGTTGATAAGCTGCGAAATATTATGGGTGTACATGTTGTAGGGTTCATAATTATACTTTACTTGTTTCAACTTTGTTAAAATTAGAAAATATAGATTTAAGTTAAGTCAAAAAGGGAAGCGAGACGTCTTTTCAGGAAGAAAACAGCAGAGGCAGAGTGCGAGGAGCCTGAGCTGCTAGCCACCAAGAATAACGCCCGAAAATTTTACCAAAGAATTCGGCGACAGACGGAAGGTTTTAAGACCTGGCGACCTTGTAACTGATGTCCAGAAAGTACTTAGATTAGATTCCCTCCATACACTTTTCTGCTCTCCTAAATGAAGACAGCGATTTACCGCACAGGGATGACGAAACCGATCCCGCAATCGATGATGATGAAACAAATGTGACCCCACCCGATTATGACGAAGAAATCAATAAGGCCGCGGGCGCTGATGGATTGCCTGCGGAGCTATTCAAATACGCCCAGGCGCATGCATCAGCTTCTTCACAAAATATGGTCGCACGAGTGCATGCCCGACGATTGGAATCTAAGTGTTCTTTTTCCAGTCCACAAGAAGGGGGATACTGCAAACTGCACCAACTATGGCGGAGTCAGCCTTCTTAATATCGCATATAAGGTCCTGTCAAGTGTACTGTGCGAAACATTGAAGCCCACTGTGAATCGACTGCTTGGACGTTATCAGTGCGGCTTCAGACCTGGTAAATCTACTATCGACCAGATTTTCACAATGCGCCAAATCTTGGAAAAAACCCGCGAAAAAAGAATCGACTTACATCACCTCTTCGTCGATTTTAAAGCCGCCTTCGACAGCATGACGTTGAACAACACCATCAGCTCTGTCAGAATTGGGAAGGACCTCTCCGACCAGCTCGAAACTAAACGAGGTTTCAGAAAGGGTGACCCCTATCGTGCAATTTCTTTAATTTGAGGCTGGAGAAAACTATACTAGCTGCAGAACTTAACCGCTCTGGAACAATATTCTATAAAAGCGTGCAATTACTGGCATATGCTGATGACATTGATATCATCGGCCTATACACCCGCACCGTTAGTTCTGCTTACTCCAAACTGGAAAAAGAAGCGGTACCTGCTGTCATCGATCAAAGAGTCAGCGCATATGCGCCTTGGCAACCACGCTACTGTTGGTAGCCATAATTTCGAAATAGTAAAAGATTTCGTTTATTTGGGAACCAGCATCAACACTAGCAACAACATCAGCTCTGAAATCCAGTGAAGAACCACTCTTGCCAATAAATGCTACTTCGGACTAGGCAGGCAATTGAAAGTAAAGTCCTCTATCGGCAAACGAAAATCATACTCTACAAGTCACTTATCGTTCCCGTACTGCGATATGGTGCAGAAGCATGAACCATGACAAAATCAGATGAAAAGGCTCTGGGAGTGTTCAAGAGAAAAGTTTTTCGAAAGATTTATGGATCTCTACGCGTTGGCGATGGCGAGTACCAAAAAACGCAGCGGCTGCGCTGGCTAGGCCATGTTATGCGAATGAAAGATGACGCTCCGGCCAAGAAAGTGTTTCTATCGAAACCCGCATATGGAAGCAGAGGTAGAGGGCGGCCCCCATTCCGTTGGAAGGACCAGGTGGAAAACGATTTAAACTCCCTTTGTGTGACCAATTGGCGCCGGTTGGCAGAGAGAAGGAGCGTCTGGCGCGCCTTGTTGGACGGCCATAAACCATTTAAACGTTTAAGTGCCAATTAAGTAAGTAAGTAATATTTAAGTTATTTTTGAATTATTGCATCAAAAAGAAAATTTTTGATTATTTTTTAATGTTATATCATTTTGATGTTGAAATAAAGATAAATTACCTAAAAATTGGCGATCCTTCCAGGAGCATGAAGTTTGCACAGGCTCAAGCATTAAAAAATGCCATTGTGTGAAAAGCTATCGAAAATTGGCATTCTGGCATTTTGGAAAAAAACTTTGAATTGAATTTGTAGATTGGCCCATAAGAATTATACTTAACTGTTTCAATAGAATAGGAGCTGATTTTCAATGAAGATGGAACAATTTATTATTTATAAATACATACATACATATGTGTATGTACGTAGTGGTCATGTAGCACTCCCAGAAATAAAATAAGAAACAACATCCAGCGCTATTTGATTGTCATTTCCAGTACTTTAAAGCCATTGC
>JARSSU010025985.1:0-11144 GCA_029619165.1 Eurosta solidaginis | reverse complement strand
TGCTAACTTGCATTGGTGTAATTCACTTGAACAGTTCAAAACTTACCGTTTTTGGCTCGGAAATTCGCTTTGCGCTATATTTCCTCTTTCCACGATCCAGCGATGTTTACACTCCAATGTCATTTATTCTCCTAATTTGAATTTTCTTAATGCTAAGAGCCAAAGCTCTATAAACTTATCTATACAAAATATTCATGTATTTCTCTATGCAAAAAAAAATGCACCGTAATATTTTTCGATGTCTTTTCAAAGCCTACTTTCTTTGTCGATCTGCCTGCTACATACATACATGTTGATATAAATATAATGCAAGTAAGTTTGTAGGTGGGAATAATAAGTAAGCGAGTTAAGACGAAAGTACATAAATTTTGAGAGCGAAGGAGCGCAGCTAAGTTGGTAACAAATCGTTTAGTAAATGATTAAACTATTATTGCTGTATGTATGTTAATATGAAAATGTGTAATCCGCTGCCTAAGTGGGATGAATCTGCCCAACAAATGGTTTTTTTGTGTTTTTCAAAATAATTTCACCATACATTGAGCGCTTTTCAGCGCCTTCAGGTAAAAAGATTATATTGTTATGTGATTGAATATACCATTTTAACTGGTTGTAGTACATAAGAACCTGATGGCGAGTTCCCTATTGGCCTATATCCCGAGTCCTTAGTTATCCACCGAAAAGAAAAGCCCTCTTTTCATTAGTATTTATCAAAAACTTACAATGGATACTCATGTGGTTCAAACACATCCTAGGGTTATCCGGGTCCACGTTTTGGTTTATATCTCGAGATCCTAGTTCACGTACTGATCTGAACTCACTTTATATTGGTATAAAAAATGGCCGAAATCCGACTTTGAACACACCCAATTTTTTTCGATATCGAAAGTTACGAAAAAATAAAAAAAAGGCTAAAATCTTTACCGAATGTGAAAAAAGCGATAAAACATGGTAATTGGATGGGTTTATTGAAGCAAAATATAACTTAGAAAAAACTTTGTAAAATGGGTGTGACACCTACCATATTAAGTAGAAGAAAATGAAAAAGTTCTGCAGGGAGAAATCAAAACCCCTTGGAATCTTTGCAGGAATACTGCTCGCGGTGTTACATATATAAATAAACTAGCGGCCCGCTACGTGCTTCGCTACGTATAAAGTGAAATATTAAATCAAACTCATTAATTACAAAAAAAAAGATATTATATTATTTGCTAGCTATTTTAAAACTTAATTCAAAACATTTGGATAAACAATATTTTTTGCTTTTCCATTTTGAACATGAATAAACAAACGGCTGGGGGTACCGACCCGGGAACAGGCAACATAAAGTTGGGCATATGAAAACATTATTCCTCCAAATTCACACCACAAACGTTAAGTGTTTGCCCTTGGGCTTTGTTGATGGACATCGGAAATGATAAACGCACAGGATATTGTAATCGTTTGAATTCAAGTGGCATATCAGTTGTAATCATAGGCATACGCGGTATTAAACAAACTACTCCTTTTGATTTACCAGTTAAGATCGTAGCTTCAATCAAATTTGGCAATACATTTTTCACTGCCAATCTGGTGCCATTGCACAGGTTTGGTGGATTAATATTTCGCATAATATAATCAGAGAACCCACTTTCAGATTCAAACAATGCGGTGGCAAACAGCCGGTTCTAATGAATTTAAAAATTCAATTGGGTAATTCATTGCTTCATCTTGATTCATAGCACTGTCAATTGATTTATATGTCGTGACTCCACCTGGGAGTTTTGCTTGAATTTGAAAATTAATGGCATTGATATGAATGTTCTTCGGTGCTAAAATGGCGCGTTCTCTCAACCAATCATGATTTCTGTAATTCTGAAGAATATTTTGAAAAACACATTCAATCAATTCATCTATCTATTTCGTAATTTTGCCATCACCAATTTCTAACAATTTTTTTGAAAACTCACGGGCAGCTGGATCATTTTGTAGGTGAATACGCATGTTAATGTTCAGTGTCAATTTTTGTACATATCTCCAAAGAACTGATGACTTCAGGCATTTATTTCATCAGCAGGAGTTGATCGAGGAACGACAGGCAAGTTTGTCGAAAATATCTTGACAGTAATATCAAAGCACCACCAAAAAGCTGTTGATTACCACGTAAATCTTGCATCATTGCGTAAATCGCCATTGTACACTCATCCCATAAAATAATTGACGTTAATCGTAGAACTTTTGCCATAGCACACTTTCTTGAAATATTGCAAGTTGGAGTTTCAATCACCTGTACATTCAATGGCAATTAAACAGTGTGTGCTGTCCGACCACCTTCCAATAATGTAGCAGCAATTCCCGAATATGCTGGTGCCAATGCAATTTTCTGTTCCGACCGAATAGTCGCTAAAATCAGTGATATAACGAACGTTTTGCCTGTACCACCAGGTGATCCAAGAAATATAATCCACCTGCATTATTGGAAATGGCTTGCATGATTGTGTCATATACATGTTTTTGCTGAATATTCATTTTGGTTATATTCGATTGTACAAATAAACGCAAATCATTAGAATTGAATTCTGCTCACGTTGCAATTCACTGTTTGATCGTGAATTGCAACGTGGGCATGCATCTCATGATTTGGTGCGATCATACCCAATTTAACTAATGTTTTATTTGCAATCGTTAGACACATATATTCAATTATTATCAAAGCTTCGTTGTACATTTCCAAAGTTATCAACAAATCAGGATTTCTTGCATGATGACGCATACGAATTAAAATATCTTCTGCAATATAATGTTTATATTTGTTCCATAATCAAGTGGATTTGATGGCACACATGTTGATAATATAATTGCAAATAGCATTCGTATTTGTTGAGGATGAGCCGAAATAGATGCATCATGAAGTGTTGAATCCCAATGTGCATCATCCTCCAACAAATGCAAAAGTTGCATGCTTCACGGCATGTCTGACACAAATGACCGTTGACTGTTCTCAATTCTTGAAATGATTTTGGGCCATTCACGTTAACTAATAACAATCTCAAATAAAAACACTCAACATTGTTTGGATGTACTGTATATATTCTCCCAATTACATCTGTTTGAAAATGCCAGGATGCCCATGAACTGCTGTTCCTTGTTTACGTCTTTGAAATTTTTTCGAAGACACATTCCTTGTATAATACTGAGGCACTTCAGAATATAACAAAGTTATCGCAAATGTATCAGTTTCGCATAATTTGAAAAAAGCTGTTAACGTAGTTGCTGGTGGTTGTGCAGCTCTTTCCAATACATTTTCTACCTTAAAATAAATACGTTGGCCATTCTCAAGATGTACAGCCAAGTGAACAACCACAGGATGTCTTTCGTTCATTGCAAACGACATAATCCTCCAGACAGCTTCATTGCTACTAATATAGCGCCCCATTTGATACTGAATAATTTCATCATTTGTGTTATTACCAGCAACAACGAAAATTGCCATATCGCTCCCCTTATTTACATACTTGCAAATATATTTAATGGATTTAATAGAATTACAATGTTCCACATTTATATGAGCATTGAATATTTTCGATAATAATGGACAATACGGAACCACCCAACGATTATCAACTTAAACTCCTGGTTATGCATTCCAATGGTTGCCGTTTTGCCATTATCATTAGGTGATCCACGTCGATACAACTGATATCCGCCATTTCCCGTTATTGAGAGAGAGAGATGGTTATTTATTATATTACAACAAAGAATTGCAAAAGTAGAAATTGTAAGACTATACTTTAAAATAATAAATAGGGGATCTTAGACAATAACATTAATTGGTGTGTGTCTACATAGCACATATAGTTAAAAACAATAGTTTAAGCAAATTCTGTTACAATAAGTTCCCTATATTTAACGCAACTACTTATATAAGAGCGTAGCGAGTGATACTTGCCACCACTAAGAATAGTTAAAACCTTTTGCAGGTCCAAAACTTTCTCACACAAACATTGAAAACGGATATCTTTGTAAATAGGACATATCCCAATAAAATGCAAGGTGTCTTCAGCAGTACATAAGTTGCAAACCGAGCAGTTTACAGAAGTTACATTTTTAAAAGCTCTTGCATTGAGGTTTAGCAAGCCACCCTTAGCGCGAAAGATCAGACTTATGGCGTAGGCTGAAAACTCATCGGAGAAGTAAGTAGCGTCTATAGGAATCAAGTACGGGTAAAGATCGTGTGACCTAGATTGCAGCAACTCTAGGTTTAGCTAGCAAACTCTTTTTGCAGCAATTTCTCTAGTACTATAGGGATTCGCAGTTTTAGCGCTGCAGGCGAGAAATCACGCAGGAGTTTCTCTACGGACTCAATCTTATCAATACCCCATAGTTGCGCACCATAAAACACGATAGACCTGGACGCCGCTTCGAAAATTTTCATCTTTTGCGAAATGGGAATTCTGTGATTATTTATATATTTGAGCCATGTAGCAACTATAGCAGTTTTAGCTTCTGGCAATTTCGCATCTAAGTGCTTTTTGAAAGAAAGTTTATAATTTAAAAGCCCGCTCAAGTATTTGTACTCATTTACAATCACAATAGTGTCATTACCATAATTCCAGCAACACCCCGCGGACATCCTGCTAGCTTCCCTAAAAACTAATATTTTGGATTTAGGGAGATTAACTGTCAACCCCCACTGCTTACTGTAAAGGTAAAACGCATCTATCATTTTCTGTAAATCTGTCGCAGTCTGCCATAAGAAAAATATCGTCATCGTACAAAAGAACTTAAACTACAGCGTCAGCAACTTTTACACCACAGGGGAGAATGTCACTTAAGTCATTAATATATAAAGAGAACAGAGCTGGACTTAGCATGCACCCTTGCCGTACACCCTGTTTAACAGAATATGGTTCCGAAAGCGCTCCATCCATCCAAACCTGACTAGTTGTATCTTCATAAATTAAGCGAAGTACCTCAATAACGTGACTAGATAGACCGAGCTGGGCAAGCTTGTAGAAAAGCAAATTCCTTGGAACTGTGTCAAAAGCACATGAAAAATCGACAAAGAAAGCGAAAGTTTTCTTATTCGCACTAAAGTTCAAGTGTACAATACTGGTCAGGGTTGAACACATTGTCAATTGTTGAATAGTTTTTGCGGAAGCCCGCCTGAAACTCGGTAATAACATTACTGCATTCGAGCCAAGCGTTAATGCAACTCAGAAGCAAAGCAGGGAAAATCTTATATAGGGTGTCAAGCAGTGATAGTCCGCTGTAGTTGGAAGGAAGGTCAGGGTCGCCTTTTTTGAAGAGGGCGATAACAATTGCGCTGCGGAAACATTGCGGAATCTGTTTCTTAAGAAATATTGCATTGAACAAAGCCAGTAGTTCTGTTAAGAGACACTGCGAGGCTTACTTGTAAAATTCATAGGAAATTCGATCTTGACCCGGCGCTTTGTTGTCTTTTAGACTTTTCAATACAAGCTGTAACTAGCGGAACTCAAAAGGAGAATCGAGAAAAGGGTCTATCACTGAAGGTAACGCCCAATGCATGCAAGGTGCTTCTACTGTACTAGATAACATAACTTGAAGTGATTGTAGAAATCTGTCAACGACAGACTACACGACACCATATGGGGTTGACTTTCAAAGAGTTAGTAATCCGCCACCAGTCCCTTGTGCTTCTCACAGTACTAAGAGTTCAATATTTTTCCTTTATATTCCAGTTTTTTCTCAGAGCAAAGCTTGTAGTAACTTGAACGTAATGCGACATACGATATACGAGCTGCTTCCAAGCCACTCCTCCTCAACTCGTCTAGGTGCCCGTTATGGTGCCTGAAGTAAATTGCCTTGGGTATCGTTCGAACACTTTTCATCGATCATACATGGTGAATTCACATTTAGTTCACCGCACGGTCCATGTATCATGTTTTTAAACGACAATTTGAAATAACTCAGAATCAGCAGTGTGGTCAGGATTTTCAGCTGATATAAGGTTATCGGTTTGATCCGGAGTTATTTTATGTACCAGCCATATTAGTATATGTGCCTGCGGCAATCCCCTTTTCCGACATTCGATGGAGTACATATGGCAACGCACCTACCCCAAATACATATAATTTCACAATTAAATTTATAATTGCTTTACATTTTTGCCGAAAAAACACGCGCAGTAATGTCATGATGATCGGTTGCCGAATGTCCTGCAAATAAATTGTTTTTGATGTCATCTCACTGCGGATTACATGTAAATGTAATGAACAGATCCGGGTCGACCGTATTTTCGTACATAACACATCGCGTCTTGTGCATATTCGTTCATATTCCGTGGGCTACCAATATATGAAGATGGCAATATAGTTAAACGTCCGATGTCATTAATATTAGCATCATTCGCTATCGCATCTTGAAAATTAATATATTGTTCAGATCTTAATTTTGCTTGGTTGAAACGAATAAAATTGAGACGTCCTGTTATATTTTGGCATACATATCAACGATGTAATGATGATATAGTTTACCACATCTCAAGATATAATTTTGTTCTTGTGGACAAACCATCAATCGATACGAATAAAAATTCATGGCACTAACTTTTTCTGTACATTTAGACCTGAAAATAAGTGCAAAATGTGACTTAAGAAATTTATACAAATGATGAAATGTCACACACTGAAAATATTATTTACCTGTTCGCGGATCAATCATTTATATATTGATATGGTAGCCATCGTCACCTTTCCAATGCAATATTGGGTATTGTAATGGCGTCGTAACTACGATGAAATTCCGAAACACGTTGCAATTGCTCATTTCTGCGAATGAATTATAATACCACGGGATTGAAACTGGTCACCAAGGATTACAATTACAAGCTCATCAATTGTCGGTGCATTGAATCACCTTTCATGCTCTCCGAAAGGTGTTCTATCAGCCCTTATACGATTTTGTGATTATCAGATAGGATACGATCGAGAGCAATTTTGAAAAATTGAATTTTAACTGGTTGTAGTACATAAGAATGCAATCTCTTAAACCTGAAGGCGAGTTCCCTATTGGTCTATATCTCCTCTTTTCATTAGCATTTATCAACAACTTACAATGGATACTCATGTGGTTCAAACACATCCTAGGGTTATGCGGGTCCACGTTTTGGTCTATATATCTCGGGACCCTAGTCACGGAGGGGCATGAAAATAATCTATACTATAGCAATCATCAACAGCTCCCATTTGCTACCCATATTGTACAAACACATCCTAAAGTTATCCGGGTCCACGTTTTGGTTTATATCTCGAGACCCTTAGCCACCGAGCGGCATGAAAAATACTCTATAGTATAGCATTAATCAACAGCTTCCATTTGATACCCATACTGTAAAAACACATCCTAGGGTTACCCGGTCCACGCTTTGGCCTATATCTCGAAACCCTGGTATCCGATTCTTAAAATTTCAAAACACAAACCATCTACTGAATAGTCAGAACAAAGCCTTAAAATTTGGTTTGGATAGGTGAGCCCGTTCTTGAGTAATAAAATCACAAGGAAAAATGCCAATCATTTTTTTATACGTAGATATTGTAACGATTTTACTGCAAATCCTCTTATTTGCCCTTCTGCTAAGTTCGAATCACTAAACTGTTGAATAAATAACTCCAATATGGAGTAATGGAAAAATGGCCTTTATTAAGTACTTCACAATATCACTTATAGTAAATTTGTTTTTTGGTTTCAGGTTTACAGTCCCAATGAATCAGAAAAAACCCTTTTATTTTCTCGCCAACGTTTCGACCTTTTATTTTGGTCTTCTTCTGGGCCTAATGACAAAAAATATAAAACTTAGTATATAAGACCTTGCATTGCAAGGTTATTTTCAGAAACGCACAGGATGGAACCTTTAACACGGACTGGTACCGTAAACCAGTCTCATCAGGTCGTATTTTGAATTATAGGTCAATACATCCATTAACCCAAAAAATCAGCACCGCAAAAGGGTAATAAACAGAGTTCTTAACTTAAGTGATGAAAAATACCACAACAAGAACAAATTAATTATAAAAGGCATCCTCAAAGCGAACGATTATCCGCCAAAAATTGGTTTCAAGATAATAAATCCTTATAAAATATCCATCAACAACAAAACACCGACCCATATTAACGAGCACCAACGCTCAACAAAAATTAGCAGAAATTAAAACTATGACAATTTCATATTTCCCGTATATTACAAAATGTATTACAAACAAATTCAAAGAGTTCACTGCCAACGTCCGTTTTGCGTACAAAAATAAAAACAAATTTGGGAAAATGTACAACAAGATTAAAGACAAAATACCAACAATAAAGAAAAGAACGTTGTATACAAAATAGACTGTATTGACTGCCAGCGAAGAAAAAGTTACATAGGCACTACATCTCAACATTTATACAAACGCCTAAATCAACATAGAAAAAACTGTTGAGAAGAAAGAAACAGAAAAGGTGCACTCGCCCTCCACGCTATTACTTTTGGACATAGATTTGACTTCGAAGGAACTAAAGTATTGGCTAGAGAGAAAAGTTGGGGAAAAAGAATCCTATAAGAAGAAATATTTATTAAAGCTGATAAAAACTGCGTTAATAAAAGAAGCGTAGAAGCTAAAAACATCAGCGACATCTATACGTGTATTTTCTAACGATGTCAACAAACATCAGCTGCTCTACATAGTCCATCAAGCACGAACCGGCTGACAAAATATCAACAAACGTCAAATACGTATATATATAGTTTGTTGTTTGAATTTACATTGTGTTCATTTTATTACCTATTTCTTTTAAATTTTATTCAAATTTATAAATAAGTCCTATAATTTAAAATTTCATATATGACCATTTCTGCACAATGCAGAAAACAAAACATCTATACAAAACAACTGGACAAGGAAAACGCAGTAATTTGAGTAAGAATCTGTGATTTCAATAATTGTGTTATATATGTACTTTGTGTGTATATGTAATTAATAATTATTAACCCTCTTTTTGCAATGCAAGGTCTTATATACTAAGTTTTATATTTTTTGTCATTAGACCCTGAAGAAGACCAAAATAAAAGGTCGAAACGTTGGCGAGAAAATAAAAAAGGCGTTTTTCTGATTCATTGGACTGTAAACCCGAAACCAAAAAACAAATTTACAATACATAAAGAAACAGTCGGTAGTACAAAATATGAATATCACTTATACTTTGCAAACTAGCTGGCTTAATAACCAAACTGATTGATATCTTAAATGAAAACTCTTCTATAGCCCGACAGATTGCGTGCTTAATCAAAACTGCTCGATAGCTCAAATCAAACTGAATTCCAGCGCCTCTATATTTGCTGCCTTTTATACTCTTTCAACGTTGGCATCTTCTAGGCGCTTTCCATTTCCAGAATCTACTAGCTCTCAAACTTCTCAGCTGTAACTACAATTGCACGATTTTATAGCTTCTCTCATTGCATACTTTCAGGAGTATCTCAGATATATGCATGTAGTTGTGCCTTGCTTCTCAGCTGCGTGTACCTACATATGTGTAGACATAATGATTGATTCGTTTATGTAGATACAAGTGACTGTCTGCTTTATTGTTGTTGTGACTTCATTTACTTAGCATCAGACTAGCGATGTGAGTATCACTTAGTGTCACTCATAATAGTCACACTGCCCTCCACCTAAGTCTGATCGTCCCGATCAAACAAATCTCTCGATTTAAACGCAGCTAGCATCGCCAAATGTACCACTCTTCTATTTCTTGGCTTCCCAATTGCTTGTATGCGGTAGATGACATCACTGATCATCTTCACAACTCTGTACGGCCTTCCCAACTGCACCGATATTTGGATGGAACACTTTTCCGCCGGTGAGGTTGTATAGCAGTACCAAATCTCCCTCCAATAAACCTCCGAATTAAAGTTCTTGTCATGCCAGTGTCTGATCTTACTACTCATTCCCTGGGCCGTTCCATTGCACTCTGTTGTTTGGCCAATGAACTCCTTCGTAGAGCTTGCACTGACGGATTGACTCTGCATCATCATTGTCGTCTTGCTGTTTCACAAGAGTAGTGCGCGCTGGCTTGAAACCACCCTTACATTCTTTCTGAAAAATTCTTTCAGTCGTTTTAGTGCGTCATTAGGGTTTGTCAATGCCGGTCTTTTCTCGCATGTACTTTTAATTTCGCTTATTTGGCCCATGCGGTCCATCAACCTTTTCTTTTTACTTTCGTGGCCTTTGTCGAGTCTTCTCCACCATTACTCGATTACTACTGAAACCTTTCTCCAACTCGAAGTAAAGTGGTATATCCTGGTTCTCATAACGCATCACCCTCTCTGCATATCGATCTTGATGTCATGGTCAACCAAGAAGTCCACTCCCAATATGACTTCTTCAACGATCTTCGCCACAACGAATTTGTGTAGAACCGTGACCTTTCCCAATCAAGACTTCACATATCACTTCTCCCTGGACTTGGTTATATCGCCAGTGACCGTACGCAACCTTCTCCAGGTAACGGGTTTATTCTCCTGTGACCAAGTAAGATCGGATCAAGGAATGAGATGCGCCCGTATCTACAGTCAGTACACGCTCCTTGCATCCACATTCCCTCTGACGGTAAGACTGCTTTATTTCCTTCCATTTGCGACACAGATATCACAGACATTCAGTAGCTGGAGCTAACTCTAAATTTTCCATCTGGCACGTTCTTGCTCATCTCCTCCAGCTTTGCGTTTACGGCCACCCAAGTTGGAACTACCAGGACCAAGATCGCAATGACGTGCAATGTGACCGGCTTCCCGAATTTGAAGCATTGATAACTTTTTCATCCGCTTTTACGATCCTTTCAGCGCCTCCAATATTGCGTCTACCCACTCTGGCCTTTCTACTTCCACACGGCGTGCTTTGAAACCTGGTTTACACAGAAGCGAAGCTGTTTCCTGAATCAGAGCTTGTGACACCGTTTCAGCAAATGTCAGCTTTGGCTTTGCGTATGTAGCTCGCTTCGTTTCCACGTCCCGTATGCCATTTATAAAACTCTGGATTTTTACCCTCTCGGTGTATTCCACGGGTACGTCCGCATTTGCTAGATGAGCCAATCTTCCAACATCCGAGGCAAACTCCTGCAAAGTATCATTCGCTTTTTTTATTTATCTATTT
>JARSSU010025984.1:0-13537 GCA_029619165.1 Eurosta solidaginis | reverse complement strand
TTTTTTTAAGAGAATAAATTTGTGTAGCCATTTCAACTAAAGAGAAACCGTTGATATCAAGTATCAAGTTAACAATATTCTATAAAAATTACGATTTCTTAATCAATCTAGCTGAATTTTTTGTAAGAAGGACTGCTTTCATTTGTCATTTCCACAGCGAACTACTGTAAATATTATGCTAATACATCAAAAAATTTTGAAGAGAAAAACACGCTAATGGCGCTCACTACTTTGTTTTTATGACCATGAAATCTCTCTCATATCAACAGCCGTCGCTGTTATTCTAATTTTGACAAAAATATGTTATTTTAACATTTTTCATTGGTATTATTCGTGTGACAGTAATGTTGAATCGGTGGAAAAAAGATTTATCAAGAAACAGTCTTGTATATGCACGTTTAATTTTTCGAAGATAGTGCCCTTTTATCAAAATACGTGATGTGGCTTTAAAATTTGGAAGGGCTTTTTCAGGAAGGATTCTTGATAGATCGGTCATTATTGTAATCGCTCACCCGATGTACCTTTGCTGTATTGTTTTTCTTTTTCATCGAAAAAATTTGGTTCGGCTATGAATTAGAATTTTCTCCATTAAGTGGACATAGTGTTTTCCATCACTCTTTCCAGAACTTCAGGCGACAGCTTATCAAGAGACTGTAGGGATGTCCTGTGAGAGTAAGTGCTGTGATCTGCCCGACCAATACAAATCACCAAAACGAGATACTAAGCTACTGGAGACGTTTCCTTCAGAATATTGCGCTTCTTGGGTTATAAACTGATTCATATCTTGTTGATTTCTTTTCTGTGTCTGTTACCTCAAAAAATTTTAAAATTAACATTGCCGTCTTTGCAATTGGTAAAGCGATTTCCAATAACTTCATTACTCTTGTCCCCTGCAAGTGCAGTAAAAAATAATATATTAGTACAGTTATATTTGCATATTTTAAATAAATCAATTTCGTGATTAGTCAAATAAGCAGACTATTAATCGGAACAGGAAATAAAATTTTATAAATTATTTTCTGAAACAAAGAAAAAAAATTACTCTATTGAATCATCAGCTTAGACAATTTGAAAAACTTCTGAAAATCGTCAAATGGTCTCAGAAGTTAAAGCATTATCTTAAGTTCATAAATTCTGGTTCAAATGAGTGTTTTACCTAACAAATTGAATTTTGAAAAGTTGACTTTCGGCCATATAATCAACTCGCCTGACTCATTATGCATCATTGAGCAGCATAAAAAGCGCGACGTACTCCGTTCGTTGCCCACACTGGCTCATATCCTTTACTGGCCTGTTGCGGGAGCATATGCAAACCATTTTTCGTTTTCATAAAAATTATGCTAATGAGGTAGCTGCGGCTGATTTATAGTATTCAATATTTAACAATGTTAAGAATTGCAAATATTTTTTTTGTACATTTTGTTTAATAATTTTGTGTTTAAGTTTTTGCACTAAAAAAAAACAAGCAAAAAGATATTCATCAAAAAAAAATTAAAAAAACTCAAATTTTGTTTTACTAAAATAAAATGCTTATTCAAATTTATTGGCGTGTTTTTGTTTTGTTTTTTCTTCCTTATGCTAGGTACATTCAAATGAACAAATTAAAATAATATAAAAAATAAAATTAAAATAAATAATAAATTAATAACGTACAAATATGTAAGTATAACGTTTGAATAGAATTACATACTTTCACAATAATTTTCTTATTACACATATATATTCATACATTAATTAAATAAATACTTTTGTGTTAGCTCTTCAAGAAAGAGTGTTTAATTTAGAGTTATGCTAATAATTTACTCCAATTTCTTTTTCAAGGTCAACTTCAAAAATTCAAAGTCATCTTAAAACTTAATGTCAGCCTGCACTTGATCCATAATATTTGCGGATTTCTGCAACTGCTCCACTTCGGTGCGTGTTAGTATCTGTTTGACAATCGAAGTGATGCCATTAGCATTCAAAACACATGGCAACGACAAAAATACATCCTTATCAATACCGTGCTGACCCTAATTACACAAAGATTGAAAAAATTGTTATTTTCAAAAATAAATTCCGGATGCGCAATCCACAAACTCACCTGCACTGAAGTTGAGACCGCGACAATACTGCTTGTATTATTCAAAATAGCAGCAGCTAACGCAGCTGAACTCAAACCAATAGCCCATGAGGTGTAACCCTTCAATTTGATTACTTCATAAGCAGAGTCCACTACCTTCTTGTGTACCTCCTCCCATTTTTCAGGATCTTCGGTTGTGCCAATATTTGGATTTAGCTCACGCAAACGTACACCAGCAATATTAACACCCGACCATACTGGCACCGAACTATCACCATGTTCACCAATAATCCAACCGTGACAAGATGTTGATGCTATACCCAAACGTTGTGACATCAAGAAACGGAAACGTGATGAATCTAAATTAGTACCGCTACCAATGACACGATTCTTTGGTAAACCAGATAGCTTCCACGCAACATAAGTCATAATATCTACAGGATTTGAGACCATTAACAATATAGTATCGGGCGAGTATTGCACCAATTTGGGTACGATATGTCGAAGTATATCAGTGTTGCGTTGCACCAAGGACAAACGTGATTCGCCCTCCTTTTGACGTACGCCAGCTGTTACAATGCAGAGGCGCGAACCAGCTGTGTGTTCATAATCAGTACTGGCAGTAATTTTTGGATTTTTAAGAAAATTTGAACCATGTTGTAGATCCATCATTTCACCTTGCAACTTATCCTTGCATACATCCACTAAGCAAATTTCGTTGGAAACATTTTGTGCGAGTATACTGAATGCACAAGCCATACCAACTTGTCCGATACCGACAATGGTTATCTTGCGTCCACTCGATGGTAACACATCGGCAACTTGTGACAAGAGATTTTCTGATACGGATGTCATTTTAACTGTAAAGAGATCAAGATCGAAAATTGTTGGGTTTTAATGTTTTGTACTGTTTTATAGTGTTAAATAATAAACATATTACTTTATAAACGAGAAAGAAAAAACATCATACTTATTGAAAGACTATCACTTATAGAAACTATGTTACTGTAGATGAAGCATTGAACCAGAGACCTTTACATAATTTTGAAGTAGGATGGATACTGTCTCATCTAACCAAAGCATTTATGGAAATTTGTATCAAAATGTCAATCCATATGTTGTATAAAGTATTTAATTCATATAATTTTAAGTTCGATTATCTAACGCACAACATCCATTAACATAAAAAAAATCTGTATGAGTTAATCGGGAATTGCCCGTATTGCTTTGAAATGTATGAAATCATTTATTTGAAGCAATTTTTAATTTTATAATTTAATTAAAAAATTGGGAAAAATTTAAACAACGTGACATCAGGATGGACAAGGCGACAGCTGTTTCGATTATACCTTGTCTCTTCAAAACCTTTTCTCCCGGGAGTGGGATTTGAACCCGCACTCCTACGGTGGTTGACGTGTTACAAACGCATTTAGCCACGTCATGCCTTAGCTGTTGTAAAGTTTTTCCCAATTACCTTCTTTGCATATTTTAATCTTTTATACACTACATACTTCGTATGTAATTATGTATTAAAGTTATGCTTGTTGCACTTGTTGGTAAGGCGGTTTTCAAAGAAACTTAGTACTGTTGCTGTTTTTGTTCTATTTATAGAACTACAACGAATCTATTTGTATGAGTTAATCGGGAATTGCCCGTATTGGTTTTAAATGTAAAAATGAAAATTTGTGTCGTAATACCACTTTATGAATTTGATTACAAAAGGTTTATCTAGTTCAGAGGTTGAATAAAAGTGGTGCAAAGTGACTGAAGCCAATGATGTTTTAGATGCTTTTCCGTACAACTGAAATTTCCAAAAAAATGCTTAAGTTATATTAATTTTAATGAAAAAATCTAAAGGGCAATATTCTAGGGATAATGGTTAACTAATTCAGAGGTGGAATAAAAGTGGTGTGGTGTTTTTAATACATTGCCAGACAACCAAAGTGTTTGTCATTGGAAAATGGTACAGAAATGTCATACACATAGCTTTATGTAAAATTTTTAATTTATATAAATTTTGTCTGTATTTTATTAGCGAGCCATGCTTATATTACTTTATACAATTGTTTTTGTTATTTATATTAGATAAAAATTGCAAAGTTTACAAACGGCAATGGTTACTAGGATATGTTTCTGAATTTCACTTCTTCATCAGCTAGGTTCTCGGGAGCTGAGTATTGAACTCGAATCTCCAACATTCATCGATTATACTAATGCAGATGCCTTTAACCACTCGGCCATATTTTTTCTCTAATATCAATATATACATTTTAGATAAAAAAATCTGAAAGAAAATGCTCCAGGAAAGTGAAAAAAACTTATCGGGTAGTTACTGTAGATAAAGCAGCGACCTTGATAAACGGTTCAGAAGTGAAATTGCAGTGACGCAAATTATTCGGGAATTGAACAAAAGTAAATCACGTGTTTGATACATGCAGCACTTAAAACTTATTCGTCTTTAAATTTATTCACACATAATTGGTTAACAGTCCATGTGATGAAACTGTCTTTGTCACAACTCGAGGGGTTGTTGCAGACTGCGCTCTACGCTTTTGATTAAAATAAAAAATAAAAGAGCACTGTGCCCTAAATAATGCGTTTTTTAAGTTTTATTTTATTTTGTTCAGCACATCCACACATATGTAGAGATATCCATTCTTATGCACATACCTATGTACCCTGCAAAAATTAGTGCAACTAATCCCTAAGAGAGCAGTCCCCGATTCATCTCTTTTGTCTACATTGGGGCATAATTGATCCCCTCTAGTGGTTTTTGGGTACAGTTGGATTAGTCAGGTTGAAATCTATGTAGCCTATTTTAAGAAACATAAAAAAGCAGCAACAAGTGAGTTAAATAAAAACGATTGTTGGGGATTGATTCAAATATTTAAGAAAAATGCGGGGAGCCTATACGAACTTAAATGACTTGACCAAGATGTTCCTTATTGTCGCACCCGTAGCTCGTGGAAGGTGTTGCGTAACTTATATGAAGCTTTTTATATGAATGAGTTTGCGGCCAAATTTCATTGCTTAGTTATTTAATAATCAATTATAGCGAGCTAGTACATGCGATATGAAGTGAATAAAACAAGTTTACTTTTTTATGCAGACGCGTTTCGACAAAATTTTCGTTGTCTCTCTCAGGGAATATATTTATTAAAATACGAAAAACATATTATGATACAACATACAATATAATTATATGGTATTTATAAAATAGTTCGGATAATTACAATATTCTAACTGATTTTTTTATCATGTTGACATACAATTTTATAGCTATCTATACGTAAACCAGTAGAGTTTATTGCTCAGCATTTTTTAAAAAAAATAAACTGGTAAACATGAAATTAAATAACATTGGAACAAGCACTCTCTAGCATTCTTAAAACTAGGGCAAGAACAATAATTACAGTAATGTTATCAGGAGGAGAAAGTTCGCTTATTTAAGTCGGGATGAACAATCGGTGTTTGTTGCCGTTTTTTGTGTGGTGTGTATATATACTATATTAGTACCGACGATCATCCGGTACTACTACCATCTACAAAGATGTTTTCAGAGGCGAACAGTAGCTCACATACCCAGTGATCAAAAAATATCCACGAATGTAGAGTACAAAATAAGAATAAAGTGAAGTTGGTTTGAAAAGCCAAATATCAATCATAGTACATAATTAAGATTAGGGAAGCCTTAAATCGATAGTACAAAATACCAAAAAGATCGATCGTATTTTACTGGAAAAATCGGAAAGCTCCTGGTGTGGATAGTGTGTATGACGACAATAAAAAATGAATAAGGCTCAGTTAAAAATGAGTAGTGTATACTAGAACGAGTCCGAAGTCCCGGAAACAGAGGTGGAAAGGCCGCGACTCAGACTAAAAACAAGGAACCACAAATCGATAGCTTTCGAATAGGTGACGATGACATTCTAAAAAGCACTAATATTTTTCCTAGTGTCATATATTTTAGAATTACTAGTACGCCCACCTTGTATGCAACAAAAAGGGAAGGGTGTCTCGGACGATTCATTTCAACTCACAATCAATGCGAAGGGCTGATTGTGGCATCGCATGTCGACTAGATATGTCCAATGCATTTCGATACTCAAATACAACCGAACATCGTCCTCTAAAAAGAAATATCCGCGAATGTATAATTTTAAATCGATACATGAAGCGTTAGTACAACAGGGCACTAGTTGTTGGGTTTGTAATCATGACATAATACGATCTATTCGTAAACGACCCCCCCCCCCCCCAATAATAAAAAAATTAGCAAGACATGAAGCCCAGGAAGACAGGGAGTCGAGGAGGAAAAAGACCCGATAGCGTCTATCCTGTACAAAAGATTGTTCGGAATATTCGTTTGGGACACTCATAGAGGGCCCCGAGACTCCCCCTAGTATAATAAATCACTACTCAGTACCTGTCTCCATAGTCAAGATCTGGGGTACGCCTAGTGTACCCCCCCCCCTCTCTCGCCCACCCCCCCTTGATCCAGATCTTCGATCTGACAGAAAGTTGGGCCCCATAGTCTTTAGGTTATTGGAGGTATAACAACTGTAGTAATGGCTCTAAACTTTTTGGGGGAGCGAAGCTGTGGGTTTTGAATGGTTCATATCTAACAACATCATAACCTCAACTATGGACCCAAGACCCGGGCCTCATTTTCATATTTTCAGCTTTAGATCATGGTGAATTTTTTCTGTTTCTGACTTGTAAAACACCACTCTATGTTAGCAGAAATATATTCACTCCAGGTTTTCGTGATCACACTTATGTTACGGAGTATCAAAAACAAGGATGGCGTTATCGTACATAATGAACTGAAATAGGTGGTAGATTATACCATACTGTAGTTGTCATTTTCATAGAAAAGGTGGTAAATGTAATCAATACGAAGGCTACTCCATGGAGCGTTTATTCGCTATCTGCGCATCACGAACCGAAGAATCTGATGGTTTTTTGCGGACGCCGTTAAACTATGTGTTGTCTTCGGACCATCGACAAAAACAGCCGAACATAATTAGCACGATGATTCTCAGACAAGTCCGTTTGCCAATAGCTTATATACCAGTTTCGTTTTTCGAGACTATGTCGCCAAAAAACAGTTTCGTGGACGGTAATATGTTTTCGGCGCGTGCTGACTCCCAAGGTAGGTTTTGGTATTAATACGGTCACCAAAGAGAGAGGATCTGAGGAACCCGCGATACGCCCTGTAATTTTTTTGCGGGTAAGTGACGCCAGAGTCGTATCCAAGTTGACTGAATTTTACGTTGGTTTAGGATCGTGACAGACCACCTAACAATAATCTACAAATAACCATATGCGTTCGCATATTTTTTATGAAAGATTAGCACCTTAAAAAATAATGCATTGTGAATAGGGCTATCATAATCCCATTAAAGATAGAGAAGGATGGACAATATTGTGTTAGGTTGAGGGATCTACTATGTAGGTTTGATTTTAAACTATATGGAGACTGACGGTACAAGCCCACAAAAAAAATTCGTATTACAACATGACAAGGTGCTTGCACTTTTCGTAGTTTTCACTATGAGGAGTTGGCGATCTCGCACGATATAAAAACTGCAAACAGTCCCCCGGCGAAGCCACCTTCATCTCTCTTCACGTTGAGCCTACAGTCTTTACAATCGCTCGTAAACGAATTTCGAGCAATAGGATCGAGGTAGATTCGCTCATAGCTATGCCTTTAACGTTGAGAACCTCGTAGAAGGGGGTTGGGCAATCGCTCTTACGAGATAGGTTATGCGTGAATAGGAGACTCTATCTCTACTTATGAAGTCAAGCTCACACCCGCCAATAATTGTCTTATTCGATGATCATAGTTGTCTAATAAGTTCTCGATTACTGCTATTGAGACGATTATCAATCAAATTATTAATCAGAAGGTGGTAATACTTATTACATGGAGGGTCCGATTGATGCAATTAAATTAAGGTAAACCTTGCTGCATTGTCAGAATGTCAGAGCCAAATCGAGACGAGACAGCTCAATTGCTCGTTGTAAATGTGAGATCGGTAATTGTATTGAGATCGTTCCCGCGTTATATTGCATTGTCAGGTCTTTCCGAGCTTGTATTTCTGATTTTATAATCTGTTCGCGCCAATTAATGGAGAAGGGGTGGGGGAATTTATAGACTCGGTTGAGATGATTGTAGGTCAACAATTACTAGGCGGTGGTTGGACTACGTCGCGCCATCCACTCTCCGTTTAACGATCCACGTCGTTGGAAGAAGTTTTGGGTCTCGCGATGCAGTTAGCAATCCGCGTGTTGCCTAAAGCAATAGAAAGCCAGCAATCGTCATAGGAGCCGCAGGTATAGGGTACGATAATCATAAAATGGGAGTCATTGTATGAGAATCTGGACGAGTTGATATCAATAATAAATATTATCTATGACAGAAGCTTATTAAATGACTAATCGTTAAACGGCAAATGCCTACATGTGAGATGACATGTTGGGTATTTTTACCCAGTTTCGGACCTCCTTTATTGTAAGCACGATTGACGGTATAGATGCCTTATGCGGTTATAGGGTGTCTCAGCACAATTAAGAAGGGAGCAACTTAAACCGCGGAGATCTTTCCAACGGTTTTTCTTCTTACAGTGAATTGCTCAATAGTATCCCTTCATTTCTGTCTCGCCTGCTTCTTTAGCAGGTTTCCTTAGTTCTTGTTGTTGTGCTGCATTCAGCAGTGCTTCGCCCCCATTCCACATACAATTAAAGAGATGGATGTGTTTTTCGGATGGTGACGTATGTGGGGGGGGACACACTATACTGACAAAGCCCAGCAAAGAGTAGAGCTATGTTTTGTGTATGGTGGCTTCTCGCGAGTGTTATATCGCCATAGTATTGGATTAGGTCTGGACTACAGTGCTAAGAAAGATGTTTAGACAGCTGTTTATACTCGAGGGTGATCCTAAGAAAACTCCCTAAAAATATTTAAAGATGAATTTGTGTATGCTGAGCCCAATTTATACGATTGGTATTATGTCGAATAACTAAAGCGAATATTCAGGCCTCTGTGTAAGTGTCCAAGGAAGGGTAAATATTTAAAAAGGAGATGGGGTCTACATGTTATTTAGAGATGCTACATCCTTAGTAGTTCCCATATGTGCCACAAGTAAGATAATTTAGGAGGATCTTGCATTTCGTTTTCGAGATATTCGCCTAAAAAGGTGTGGGTCGGCTACGCGTAACGCTCAACGAGACGATAGCTGCTGTTTTAATGTACTTCCATGTCTAGTTTATCGGAAGTAGATTTGTTTTCTAAATTTAATTTTTTTTTAAATAAAAAAATATTTGATCATGTAACTAGGATTCACCAGACATTTAGGTGGCAATTTCGAGTAGGTCATCGATGAAGATGGTATCCTTGACGTACTCGCCCTGATTTGTTGAAAGGGAGTTCACGTGTGTGTTTAATGAACTGCGGCTAGCGCTGGTGCTCTTTCATACAGCTACCAAGTGGAACGCGTCTGTTAGAAAATTATACTCAGGTGCGAGTTATTTCGTTTTTCCATTACATTAGTAATTGCTACGGAGCTCTCTTAAGCCCCGTGACTCCCCCCTCCCTACGCTCATTTCCTGTTTTCTAGAGGATCGAATTCGCCCAATAGCTATGTGTGAAGTGTACTAATAGATGCTCATCCGAGTAATCTCAGGAAAATAAAAATGGGTCGCTAGGTTAACGTTAAGAGCTAGCAGAGTGCCTGTACGATCTATGAAGTTGTATGAGTATTTATATATCTTTATATTGGTGTATGCGAAAGAAAAAATGTACTCGAAAAGCAGGGTGTGCTAAGATGGTGAATGTCAGCAGAGGGCAAAGTGTTTGGGTGGATATCCTATGTACAGTTTCTCTTCCTACATGAGTGGAGCGGGGTTTGTTTAGTGTCTCGCAGCCGCTGCACATGGTCACAATTCCCGGTAATAAGGATCGAGTGAATTGTTCTGAAGAGTAATTGGGTCATAGTTTTAGAACGGTCTATTTAGCGTTGATTCGATGTGCAAAGAGTGTGTGTGAGATCAAGACGCCGACGAGTTTATTGGTACAAGAGCGAGCGCTAAAGGAATCTAGTGAGACCAGGGGTGACGTGTGGGGTTCTGCTAGTAGATGATGAAACTGTCTTTATAGCTGTACGATATAGAGAGGAGTCCAAAAGAATGTAAATGTCAATTTTATGTGGTGCAAATATGAAAAATATATCCAAAAGGGTTAGGAGGATGGAGGGGGGACGACTTGATTGGAGTATGGGGTTAACCTTATTCTGATCACAAAGGCACGATGGGGTATTGGAACTTCTGACACTTTATGGTGAGGTTTTGTCATTGGCCCTTGAGGGAACTTTCGAGAGTGATTCCTTGCAAGAAAATAAAAAGGACGACAGTCGTGTGGAGTGCAGTGGGGGGCGACGCATCAGCCTACTTGAGGTTGCCGATATAACAGAGGGGGCGGAAGCCGGGCTGCTCGCAATAAGAAATGCTTTGTAGATATCCGACCCATTGACGTCTAGGGTACCGTTTAACGAGTTATACAGAAGGCGGGTTTGCAAGTTGGAGGGAACTCTCTTAACCACGGGCAGACAGTACCTACACTAGACCAGAGTAAGACAATCGAAGAAAGTTAAATGATTCTATTTGTGTTGATGTTTGTTGGAGTTATAGTATATATGAAGACGGGGGTTTTTCTTTTATTTTTTTTGATTCTAGTGTCGAATAATTCTTATAGTAGTAGATGATCGCATCTTAGTGTCGAATACGCTTGCATAATGGTATTAATATGGACGGATCGTACCTACTATAACCAGACAGAATGACGTATAGAATCGGGTTGTTCATGATCAAAGGTCACACCCTATACGGTGTTTTGTCGATAATATGTCGCAAAAAGGGTGGGTGCGTACAGAATCAGTGCACAGGTGGTTGTAGGTTATAGGTAGTGAAGGCGGTTTCAATCCGCAGTAGAGTCTGGTCAGGACCCGAAAATGAGTGGTGAAATCTTACAGAGGATTTCAGTGGTTTAATTCCAGAACATCATCTGTTTAGGCTGATTACAGGTCCTGCGACAATAATATTAAGGCTCTACATATCAATAAAATAGTGTAGAGCTATCCATTGCTCCAGAAGTGCTCTTGGTTTTCTAACAGGGTTTTTTTATTGCGGCCACAAAAGATAACTTTACTGGTTTTTACAGAATTGTCTCAAGTACCTCGTTCGGACTCAATTTTTCATGCATATGTACGGCTAATCCATTAATCAGCACAAGTTTAATTAGGTGTAATTTAGGATGGATGGGGCATTAGCGAACCATTCTGTATAAAGGTTGTTTTCTATGCCTAAGATTATGATTAACTCGTGCCGATGCAATCTAAGAACCAAGTGACTCCAATACGAACTAATGTGACCGAATTTAATGTTTACAGTGCTTTTTTCACCGCCCCCTCTCCTCCCCATCCCCGTCATTGGTTGTTATAGTAATTATGGCAATAGAATTTTACAATTTTTACGTAATTTTCGAATATCGATCAAAATAGTAGGAGCTATTTAGGTGTTTTTAGGGGCCGACGAAAAAGATAGATTTTAGGTGGATTTTCTGAAGTTCTGTGTACATGTCGTTTGTCACGGAGGGTTAGATGTGTTCGTGCCCAGACGCTATACATTTGGTTCGTGAACCGACTGCGCGCGTAGGGAGTAAATGGTCGCATGATTCCTCAAGAAGATACATAGCAGAGCCACAAAAATTTATATTGAGAACTATCCGTTAATTAATATAATTATTCTGAAATGTAAAGAGAATGGTCAGATATGTTAATGTGAGTGTCCCAATGCAAAGTATCTCGTAGGAGCTGATTGTAGTGTGCTTTTTAGGGCCACGATATAAGAACGTGAATTTCCAGGTTTTCATTCGGTTTTACGAGATATATTCCGAACAAAAGGTGTGGGGGTCAGTTCGCATTTATTAGGTTGGCTTTAACGTCATGTAAGAACGATAGCAAGCTGCAGTCGAATCTCTCACAGTCATGGGACGGAGCCGACGGTAATTTTGAATTTTATTTATGGACTATGTATCAAATTGAAAGAACGCAATATATCAAAATTATGGGGCCATTTAGGGAATGCACTTTTTTAGTGGATCGAGTGCTAGGCAACATGATAATATTTTAGTGTAGTATATAAAATGCAACTTTCGGTTGTTTGAGCCGATAAGTTTCGGCACAAAAGATAGAGGAGCAGTAAACGAGATGTGTCGTAAAGTCATGCCTATTCTCGTCAAGCCTTACAGTCTATTACGTTCACAGACGTAAAGAACCAGAGCCTTCGAATGTTGACGAAGACTATAAATCTTATCGCACTTTTGTATATATCATAAATACAGAGATTTCAAAATGAGCTTAATAGGATCAATAGATTGTTAAGGAGCTTTTTGAATTTAATGAGTGTCTTAGATAGTTAGAGCCACTTACAGAAGATTCAATATGTTTATAGGCGTTGTTCATTCTGTAATTGTTCGGGATAGAGATTTGAAAATACAACGGTAGACAGATAGGAGTCTGAATATCTGTATAACCTAGGAGATAAAAAGTCGGGAAGTAGCCAGAGAACAACGCAAATAGGACATTCAAATCTTCAGCTTTCATTACTTCCGTACTAATTTGATTAGGAACATTTTCTATACATATACTTCTCAAGTCATTTTTGTATGTCACATTCTATTATTCTATTTCTTTTTGGAGCTGGTTTAGGTGCTGTATTTATGTGACATGAATGTACTCTACAATTTAATACGTTAGTTTAAATTTATTAGCTTGCATTTGGTCAGGTTTATCATGTAATATTTCTGATGTATATTTCGCGATTTTAAAGGTTGTGTTACAAATTGTCTGTACTAGTTTTAGAAATAACATGTTCCAATGGCTGATTGTTCTTTAGACCTACCTACATAGAAGTGCGTTGTACGGATTTTCATTAGTGATTGTAGAGACATAAAATAAACGTTTTATCTAAATAAATAATTAGGAGCTGAGTTCAGCGCGATTAGGGTCTTGCCCCTTCTGCCAGAGTGTTCTGACTTTTATATTGGTGTATCCTAAGCCAACCACGAAGCATAATTTAAGCGAGTGCATTTTCTATCGTTGTATCCTGTTTTCGAGGAGTATAGATGTCGAACACAGAGAAATAATCGCGATGCTGGTAGTGTGTCATTTGTCCTTAGAAGAGGAACCAACGTCGTAATTGGCCCTTAGTTCCGACGCCAAATGGGAGATTTACACATTTGCAATGTGTAGGGGCTCGTGTCTAAACGTAAATAGCCTGAACCAAATTACCCGAATCAAAAAGCTGTGCAAGACTATATAGTAGAGCAACACATCCATTGTTCCATATAGAGATGCTGTAATTCTATGCGTTCTCGCCTGGTCCAGCTAAAAAGATATAGTATTAGGTGGTTTT
>JARSSU010025983.1:0-23967 GCA_029619165.1 Eurosta solidaginis | reverse complement strand
TAATAAATCTACAGTACGACAAAATTAGCTCTTTATTAATGTAACAGAGTAACTCCGATATTTTTCATAGTCCACTTCATCTTATTTACTTAATTGGCGCTTAACCGTTTAATTGGTATGGCTGTCCAACAAGGCGCATCAGTTGCTTGATCACACTCCAACCTTGTAACACATAACTGTTCATTATTGTGTTTCAAATTGGCTTCTTGTTATTTACAGCACAATATCCTTCAAATATAAATTGAGATTGCAAAAGTGAAATTTGAAAGTAAGGTAACTGTTTATGACTTCAAAAGCAATGTATAATATACGTATGTGCATACACTATTGGGCCGGTGTCATATTTGTGGGGGGCAAAAAAATCGCCCATTGCTCTGTGAAATCATATTCTAGGGATCAAAATAAGAAACTTTGCCGAAGGAACCATACCTCTAAAACGAATTCTGATGTCCCCCCCTTTGGGTCGTAGGGGCAAATTTTGAAAAATCCCACTTTGAAATGCCTATGTTTTTTCTTTTTGGAGTTTATTTTTCTCTTTAGAAATTTATTTAGTCAGAACATATGTAAATGAAAAAATGAATTTAACTTAGTAATAGAAAAGAAATTAAAAAAAATTATTAGAAATTAGCGTTTTTACAACCCCCTTTTAAAACCAAGGCATCACTGTGATGCATTTGCATGTCGTAAACATAGTTGTGTGGGTTTTTTATTCAACCGTTTTAAAAAATGAAGGTATCACTGTGACACAATTGCAGATCGTAAAATTGCTTGTGTTGTTTTTTTTAAGCCACCACAAGACACAGCAGGTAGAATTGAAATTGCCCCTACCCAAAAGTTCGACCCAAAGGAGGGGGAGACATCAGAATTCGTTTTAGAGGTATGGTTCCTTCGGCAAAGTTTCTTATTTGATCCCTAGAATACGATTTTCACAGAGCAATGAGCGATTTTTAAATCAACCCCGCCCTATACACTACATGGAATGTAGTTTGAATTCAAAACCGACATAAGCTTATACACCCAACTAGACTATTCAAGTGAAATGTATGTACTTATATGTTCAAGTGTTCACATGTCAACAAAAATATAGAAATTAGAAAAGACTTTGGGAGCAAATAGAGTCATCAGAGAAGTAATCAATTAGTTTCGACAAATAAGTTATTTATTTATATTTCCAATAATTAAAGAAAACACGTACATGTATAAATTGATGTAACTGGAAATATGTGATGTAATTTTGTTAGTGTAGTTTGTATGACCTACACATGACCCTGCTGGTCAGTGATGTGTATCTCTCGCCTTCTCTCAATCTCGTATATTTGAACGTCTACAGAGCAAGCTTTTGAGAAATGCACCATTTCATCGCTCATTCGTGTTTTCATGTCCATATATTCTTATATGCATAGGGACTTAATATATATATTCATTTCTCTCTATCCCGATTCTTTCCAGGACTTGCTTACACTCTAAAATACTTTAAACGTTGCGTTGTGAAAGCGTAACGCCTTAATTGCTGCTTGGTGTCTCAATGCTTTGTGTTTCAGCATGGAAAACAATACAGTAGTGAGTGATATATCGTTGTTCAAAAGACACATCGAAGGGAAGGCAGGAAACTAAGTGGTCTGGCCGTTCATTATTTGATGATGCTATACAGCTGTGATCGTATGGTCGGTTATTAGCGTTTAGTTCTTCGTTCTTCAGGTCTTCAGGTAGAATGACATAGAGTGCAGGCGTCGGGTTTGTTTTTAGCGCCTTTGTAATGCTATCAAATATTATCCTTCATACCCTCTCATTCTTTTGGGGTACCGTACACCAAAGGAGTAGTCGAATAGCAGTGAATGGGGCTTACAATCGCTCTTAATATCAATGAGGCAGTAAGAGAGGGCGATAGACCCTCACACACATCCGAGCCTTTTTCACAAGTATAAGGTGCCGCCGAGACCTTCTTCACACTTATGATTCACGTTAAACTTCCACGGCAACATAATTTTAAGAATTATTCCAAGGTTTTGTTGTAAAGTTTTCTCCTGCTTAGCTTAGACTGTTTCGGAACGTATACTACCCCGTAGCAAGACCATAACCGTCTTCTATGCATTGCCGCTCAACCCGACGTTAGGTGCCCAGGTATGTATTTCCCGAAGAGCCCGATACATCAATTGCTAATTGTTGGAAGGCATTTCACCTATGACAACAGCAACAATATCTGCGTGCGAAGTAAATTTAATGTGTGCCATATCCAATTACCTAGTTGTTGGTTGATGACGAGCAGAGTTGAATAGAGCCCCTAATTCGAAGTTATCCTGAAATTATGTGAACAGGCGTTCGATGTTGTAAGGGATGGATATAAGTAAATGAACTTGAGAGCCTTCAGGAACGCCTGCTTAGAGACATTGTTGAAAGGAGACTACTTAAAAGTACTCCTTATATTCCAAGACTTTCGGCATGCTTGTAATCACCGTACGCAGTGTCGTATCTACCAACTAGCCTTTGGTGTACGCACTGAGTGTTGTGGAGTAGTTTTTCATTTGGACTTTATGTACATATCTTTCATCCTCACAAAAGCTTTAATGTTAAGCTAATGGTCATTTACGTTTGTTATTATTAATGGATCCGGTGACTGTCCATATTTAATGGGTAGGATTCGATTTAATATTCCTCGGAATCGTCTTTCGTAGTTCTTATCTCATTTTATGGTGACAATTTTAAAACCAGTTGTTCAGAAATGCTCCCATCGCTCGTGCTCTCGTGAGTTTAACTCTATCAGTATTTTTATTACTCTAGACTTTACTGCTCCAAATGCAAAACTTTTGATTATTTTAAACCCTGCTATCTGTATTATATTTATATATGTATTTTTTAATTTCGTATTATAGTCTGTAATGATTGACATCCATTGAATTACTGAAATAAATAAAAAAATAAATAAAAAATTGGCTTAAAACATTCCATGATCACTCTACTGGACACTTGTAGTATTTCACGGAATATATCATCCCGATCTGGCGATTTAAACTTAGAGAAAGTGTCTCACTGCTATTGGATATTCGTGTCAGTCACTAAGCTCAGTACTACCCACTCCGTGATCGAAGTGTAAGTGTTATATGCTTGCTCTTCTGCATACCTCTCAATGGGAAATGTACGTCAAGAAGCGCTTCAAAGGATCTTCACTACTATGCTACCACCCCAATTCTATTTCTAAATTAGTGCCTGGACTACGTTTCCATAATTATGACTTTGTTCATACGCGTTATTTCGCTGAAGAGGGTTACGCAGAACTTTAACTTTTATTGCGTTTTCTTTATCTTGAAATATACTTAAGATAGTTATTAATCTAATTCAAAATTCGAATATATGATGCGTAAGATGCTTCGTCCCTTCAGTCTCATTTTGTTGCAGTGAATTTTCTAGACTAGCCTCACCAGTAAATTGCTTTGAATACCTTTAAAATTTCTTAATTTTAACTAAAAATATAATTTAGTGGGAGGTAAGAAATTGATATATCATCTTATCTTAATGCGGCCAGCTGATCGGATAAATGCCAAATATTGCTAAAAATGATAAATCAAAATTAACACAAATAAAATTACCTATCGAATGATATACGAGTGAAGTTCCTGGCATAAATGGTTTCGCTTTTACTGAAGAAAAACTAAAATTTTTTGAAAAATCGCTGTTTTTCCTAACTTTGACCTCAATGAGGCACGTGTTAACATTATCGGATTGGCCTGAAACTTTGCAATAATAATTTTCTGATCTATTTGCATATTTTAGGAGGGTAGCCGAAAAATAGAACGAAAATAAAATTCACCATATACCTTGTAACCACCATAATGCGCATACAATTGGAAATTTGTGCCGAAATTAAATTTGTTTGCCAAAGTTAGACCTTTGAAAGTTGAAAAATTTAATCTAATATATAAAAAACACGTGCCACACTTTTGAGGCCAATGGATTCCTAAACTACTGAGCCGATTTTGAATTTATTTTGCACCCCGTGTATAGTTTGATCTATCTTGAAATATAGGATAGGTTATATCTCAGTTTATAGTCGCAATATATTTATTGCAAATTTTTTTATTTGTTTATACGGAATAATAAAATGTGACGTATACGCAGTGGTGCACCTCTTTTCAGTTGGTATGGATATATTTGTGCACGTGCTTATTTAACTTTACATACATATAATGTATATATATATATATATGTAAGCGAGAGGGACGCCCGGGTTTCTGAGGGGGCCCGCGATTTGAGGTACTAAGACATTTTATTTTAATTCAGGAGAGTCTTTAGTTGTTCTGTGTGCAATTTTTAAGCAGAATTTCAAAGCAACGAGTATCTGCATTTCGTTTTAATATTATTCGGAAGTGTGAAAAATAAAAATCTATATATATATTAAACTGACTCGGAGTCGGACTGGGACTGGACTGAATAAAATACATTCCACCCTCTGGGGCAGGCAATAAGGGATGCAGAAGAATGAGAAGGAATTGAGAGAAGAGAAAAGATAGAAAGAGATTGAGAAAGAGATAGAATGAGACGAAGATGGAGATAGATGAAGCGAAAAAGACGGAGAAAGGAGTGAATAAAAGTATTGGGAAAAGTGAGAGCGGGGAGGGCAGAGTCAGACGGAAAAAGCTATTAAAATATATGCAGGTAGGCCAAATTTAGGGCAGGACAACGTCTGCCGGGTCTTCTATTTGCATATAGAAAAGTAGATACACGTAAAAATGCAAAAAATGTTTCAGCTCTAATTCACTAACCGTCTAAAATAAGTTAGGCGTTGTCAGATAAAAGAAAATAAAGCAGAAGCAGCAATGTCAAAGCAAAGAGCAAAGCCGCAAGTCAGCCACGCAATGTACCTCAGGCTGTGCAACTTGCAGTAAATTATAAAAAAAAGAATAGTAATAGCTGAGGTAGGCAGGACATACAAAATTAAAATATCACTTCTGAGCAGATGAAATCGGAAATTTATCTGACAACATTATAACGAGCAAACGAACGTGCAAGCATTTCGCCCTTTGTAGCAAAAGCTTAGTAGTAATTTTATTCACATTTATCTACAACTACACCTTCATATAAGTACGTCAACACCCTAATGGAAAAACGTTGTAGGTACTTATCTCAGCTTAATTTTCCAGCCGACTCTTATCTTAGATTCCTACGAGTATATACTTTTGTCTATAATCTTTTAAATAAAATGCTTATAAAGAGACTGAGTCTCCCAAATTTTTTTGATAAAACGAAATTACTTATGACTTTAAGCAGACATATTTGCTTACTGGCCAGCTACGTTGTTGTTGTAGCATTCAGCCAAAACGTGGATTTCTCATATTAGCCATCAATATCCTCTAACGGTAGCCCAAGGAACATGCAGTTTCAATTGGACAAGAGATATAAGAGTGTTAAGGCATTAGTTCCACATTGCAATTGAAAAGATGGTCTGGTGTCCTAGCATAGAGAACGCCTTTTGTGGATATATCTTTGGACCTCGTTGTGCTTTTTTCCTACAAACGGCAGAGTTATCAGCAGCCGTGTTATCTTAAATCCTTGGGAGGCGAGGCCTTTTCAATCAGATGTCTGTTGGGTGCACAGATTTCTGGATTTCTAGCAGATACTGTTTGTTCAGAATTTAATTCTCTCCCTAATTTTGCGTACTCTCACTCACTGTGTAAGTGGTATTCTGGGGGACATAAGAAGACATCCCGAAGTAGTTTTGAGACCGCTTTTTTTGACAGGCCTGAAATTTCTTTCATTGAGTATCCCTTAGGCTTGGTGACAGTATTGGTGCCGCGTACCGTGCAAATGACTTTGCTATGTAAGAGGTAACGAGCTTTTCTTTAACTGTACTTCAAGTTCTGCCGGCAAGAGACTTGATGATTTTGTTACGTTCTGGATTTTAAGTAAAATTTCGGATACATGCTCGCCAAAATGTAGATCCTGAGCGTACGTCACTAAGAATTTTTGGATATAAGACAGTCGATAGTGTAATGCCATCGACATGGACGTCCAATATGGTCGACTTTTTGTATTATTGACGTTGTTAGTAAGGTCGTCGAGGATTTCGTCGGAGACAATGTCTGGTTTCGAAAGCCGAAGAACTGGGAGAGACTTGGATAAAGCGTTTATGTTTATAGTTTATCAATAGTTTATCAAAGGTTGGCCGGGATTTGAAGCCATAATCGTCCAGTCATTGCATAGGATGCAAAAGTAATTACTTCAGGTGGTGAAGGGAGCTTTGCTACATACAAATGTAAGGCGTGCAAGGCACGATAACCTCCGAAGAGATTTAAAGTCGAGCTTTCTTCCAATTTTCGTAGCGTCCTTTAATTTTTTTCTAAAGATTGGCGGGACCGGACCTCCTTTTCATATAACGACTCCGAGCGGCATTTGCAAGGCACTGAGAACTTCTCATGAAAGAAGTAAACTAGATGGCATAGCAAACATTGCTGAGGGCGATCCCGCCTTAGAAAAAAGATTAGAAAGAAGAGTAAGAATAACATAAGATAAGAACAAAAGTAAAAGTAATAGTACAGTAAGATTTAGATAAGAGCAAGAGCAGGAAGAATGAGGGAGAAAAAGAAGAAAATTACAGAAGAATGAAGATTTGCGGAAATTGAATTAGACAAATAAGATAATCTAGAAAACACCGAGGAGAGAAAAACTAACAGAAAAATTATTGGGTTAGACAGAAAAGTGGCAGCTGGATAGATAGGAAAAGGGGGTTTATAACATAGTGCTAGGAGTATGTTATATGTGTCCACATGTTGCCAAGAGGAAGTATTGTCTGCCATCCATGAAAGAATTGACGCATACCCGCCTTTGCAGCTACGTGATTGTTGACAGGTATAAATTCGAGACCAACAACAACTCCGCCTATCTGGATGCAGCATTAGCAGCTAAAATCTGTCAACTACTGAATACAAATACCTCATCGATTAAAATATGGCTGAATTTTGAGATCTCTTTGGGAAACAGGGCGGCATTAACCGACTCGAACTAAGAAGACTGGTTCACTGATGACTCAAAACCTTATGACCGAAAAACGAAAGCTGGCATTTGTGGGCCAAAATAAAATAAATCGGTACCAATGGGATGCTTCTCATTTTTCAGGCAGAAATCCATGTAATAGAAGTCCGCGGTTGAGGAAGTCTACGAAAACGCTTATTTTCGAGGATTAACCTCACTATGCCAGGCATTCAGGCAGCCTTACGTGATTTACAATATTATAGAATTACTTCTAGGCTAGTAGGTGAAAGAATTGGAGTCCTAAATGAGCTGGGTGCTTAAAACAAAATTTTGTTTGAATGTGCTGACGGACATCAGGGACACGAATGTAATGAGCAGGTACACTACCTAGCCAAAAAGGTGCTATAGCAGAAATCTATGGCCCAGAACCCAAATCAATCCAATACACAAATTTGTCACTTTACCAGTTGCAGGATGAAACGCTGGTTGAAATTCTATGCGAATACTTTGCTTTGGTGGCGTGGCTATGTAGCCTGAAAGGTAACTTAATTCAGCCTATTAATGTATGTAGCCTCCAGCCTAAATAGTCACTCCACCCAGATATAAGAGCCCGTGCCTGCCTTGTGGAGACTACATACATTAATAGGCTGAATAGCCAAGCACAACAGATTTAATCGTATTTGGAAACATATGAATGTTGTGACCTCCACTGAGTTGTGAAAGGTAGTTTGAGGAAGACTTTTCTACCCTTGCTGCTCTCTATTTGCGTCCGTTAACACAAAAGATGGGTCACAAATTGCAACGAAACCACGAAATTAATTGCGCTTATAGTTTATGATAATGGTTGAAATTTTTTACGTCTCTTAAGCATTTTACGATTTCATAGTCACAAGGGAAAATCGGAACTAAAGAGTAACAAGGACTATAGAAAAAATTACGTAAGATAGAAATGTCACATAACGTTACGTTTCCGTATAAGATAAATAGAAATTTACGGAAAACTCACAGATAGTCTATAAAATAAAATCACTTATTCAGAGCTTAGCAGTTTTCCTGCAAGGGACACCAATATCTACATGGTGTATAGAAACACTCAACTTTAATATTTGCACTGTCCTATATAGATGTTTTCATACAAGTACGTACTTCTGTCGTTGTTAGTGTATGTGCAAGTATGCCTTTGCTTTAGCGTTGAAGTGAACTTAATATCAGCACGTTCAAAAGCCTGATGTCCAATTTGCCACCTCTCTGGCTTATCCGGGCGTGAAGGAAGTTTTCAAGTGTCTTCAAAATACCAGGTAACTATGTAACAAACAAAAATCGTTGTTGGTGTCTATGTTTGCATTTGTGTGGTATGTATGTAAGCAGCTGTGTGTTAGTGAAAGTTTTTTGTAAAAGTTTGCCAATACATGGGGAGACGCCACTGAAAAATTTGAAGGAAATTGACAAATTTTCCTCAAGGGTTTAGTATGATGCGCTTCTTTCAAAACGATTAAAAAGAAAAAGCAATCTGGTTAAATTCTTCTGAAATAAGCGAGGTAGATATTTTCAAGAACAGCAAGGCTGGGGTATATTACGTGATATCGTGAGTTACATGATTAAATTAAAAAGCAAAGTGGCATGTATGTGCTTAAAATGTAAGACCTTGAAACAGTTTGGTAAAATTAATTGATGAATTTTATAATTTCAATTTAGATAAAAAAAATTGTTTTTTCTTACAAATTTTGTATAAGTAGACGCAACAAATTTTTACTACTCATAAATGTTTAAAGTATTTTCACTAATTTTTTTGGGGTACAAGTTAAATTTAAATTGCCTCTATCCAATTTTTCGCATACAATAACAAATTAGGAAAAAACAAGTAAGGAAGGTTAAGTTCGGGTGTAACCGAACATTAGATACTCAGTTGGGAGCCATGGTGACAACATAAGGGAAAATAACCATATAGGAAAATGAACCGAGGATAACCCTGGAATATGTTGTATGATATTTGTATCAATGAAAGGCATTAAAGAGTATTTTATGAGGGAGGGGGCCATAGTTCTATAGGTGGACGCCATTTAGGGATATCGCCCATAAAGGTGGAACAGGGCTGACTCTAGTATTTGTTTGTACAATAAGGGTATCAAATGAAAGGGTTTAATGAGTATTTTAAAAGGAAGTGGGCCTTAGTTCTATAGGTGGACGATTTTTCGCCATAAAGGTGGACCAGGTGTTTGTAAAATATGGGTATCAATGAAAGGTGTTAATGAGTCTTCTTAAAAGGAGTGGGCCTTCGTTCTATAGGTGGCCGCCTTTTCGAGATATCGCCATAAAGGTGGACCAGTGGTGACTCTAGAATATGTGTGTACGATATGGGTATCAAATAATGGTAATAATGAGGGTTTAATAGGGAGTGGTGGTAGTTGTATATGTGAAGACGTTTCCAGATATCGACCAAAATGTGGACAAGGGTGACCCAGAACATCAGCTGTTGGATACCGCTAATTTATTTATATATGTAATACCACGAACAGTATTCCTGCCAAGATTTCAAGGGTTTTTTATTTAGCCCTGCAGAACTTTTTCATTTTCTTCTACTTAATATGGTAGGTGTCACACCAATTTTACAAAAGTTTTTTTTTCAAGTTATATTTTGCGTCAATAAACCAATCCAATTACCATGTTTCATCCCTTTTTTCGTATTTGGTATAGAATTATGGAATTTTTTTAATTTTTCGTAATTTCCGATATCGAAAAAGTGAGCGTGGTCACATATCGATTTTTGCCCAAGTTATCGTGTTAAAAGACGAGCGGAAGGACAGACGGTCGACTGTGTAATAAAAACTGGGCGTGGCTTCAACCTAAAGTATCCTAGACAAATGAAATGAAAAAGTGCGGAGCCACGCCCATTTTGAAATTTTCTTTTATTTTTGTATTTTATTGCACCATATCTTTACTGGGATTTAATATTGACATAATTTACTTATATTCTGTAAAGATATTAAATTTTTTGTAAAATTTTACTTAAAAAAATTTTTTTTAAAAGTGGGCTTGGTCGTTCTCCGTTTTGGCAAATTTTATTGAGCATACATATAGTAATAAGAGTAACGTTCCTGCCAAATTTCATCATGATATCTTCAACGACTGCCAAATTGCAGCTTGCAAAATTTTAAATTACCTTCTTTTAAAAGTGGGCGGTGCCACGCCCATTGTCCAAAATTTTACTAATTTTCTATTCTGCGTCATAAGTGAAACTCATCTACCAAGTTTCATCGCTTTATCCTGTTTTGGTAATGAATTATCTCACTTTTTCGGTTTTTCGAAATTTTCGATATCGAAAAAGTGGGCGTGGTTATAGTCCGATATTGTTCATTTTAAATAGCGATCTGAGATTAGTGCTCAGGAACCTACACACCAAATTTCATCAATATAACTCAAAATTTACTCAAGTTATCGTGTTAACGGACGGACGGACGGACATGGATCAATCACATTTTTTTTCGCACCTGATGATTTTTATATATGGAAGTCTATATCTATCTCGATTCCTTTATACCTGTACTACCAACCGTTATCCAATCAAAGTTAGTATACTCTGTGAGCTCTGCTCAACTGAGTATAAAAACCTAATTACCTCAGCATTTAATTTTTCTCCCTAATGGGGAGATCTCTCGCCTCACTATGTAGGCGGGGTTCTGAGGAAATCAGAAAACAACCCGTAGCGATTATGAGAGCAGAGTTTTGGCAGGCCAATATTTTCTTAAAGTGAGTAAATTTTTGCCTTGATGCCCATATCGTGGACGCGATAGCATGCAAGCGGGTCGACCAATTTCTCTAAGAGTGGTAGAGGGCGTCTCTTTGTATGTACCCCAAGTGCTGTCGGCAAGAGATTTGGAATTTTATTATGGCTCTAAATTTAAGGTACAATTGCGGTTGTATGCCAGCCAAATGTGGATCCTGATCGAACGTCATACCCATTAATTTTGGATGTAAGACGGTCGGTAGGTTATTAGGGACTAACCAAAAAATGAGTATTAGTGCGTACACAAACAAAGAATATCAAGCACTTATATCCAATAACACACATTTAATAACCGCTTATAAGCCACGAAGCAGTTCAGTACTTAATTGACTTATTGAGCAAGAAAGTCAACTGTGTTTTACGAAAACACTAATTGGAATAAGTAAGATTAACAGTACAATAAATGAATAAAGTCATATCAGTCTTCTGACGCTAGCACCACAACGATGTACACGAAACTAAACTGAATACAGAGCTAAACACAAACCGATAATAAACAAAGTATACAGTGTATCACACACGAAACCAACGTGCTACTGAATTAAAGGGGCTATGAATGCATACTATGATTGTATTGGACGTATGTGTTGCGGGGCACTCGAATGTATTTTCTATTTTATGTGCTAGGTTAGGTTATGTTGAACTGGCCGGTCCATGAGGACTTCACATAGACTGATTAAGTCCGTATTATTACCAGAAGTTTTTTTAATGACCAAACTGAAAAACCTATCAAAAACCAGATCTATGTTATAAAATAAATCCGTCTTGCTGTTTCTAGATCTGACAGCTGTACTACTCCTAATAGCTGGAGTCTTAGCCCGGCAAGTGCAGAGCATGAGCACAGAATGTGCTCGATGGTTTCCTCCTCCAACCCGCACTTCCTACATCTGCTATCACTGACCAAGTCTAATTTAAAGCATGTGACGCCAGAAGGCAGTGTCCAGTCAGAATATCCGTAATGAATCTACAGTCCTCATCTTTTCAATGATAGAAGCAACTTTGTTAGTCTAAGGTTGTAAGACCTACACATAATCTTCGACACTTTACAGCCCGGCGCTTGAAACCCACGCCTTTCCCGCTTGGTCGATCATGTGCACCTCTCGCCTTCGCTTAATCTCGTCCAGTCTAATTGGGACTCTACGGAGCAAGCTTCAAGGGATTGCGCCCTTTTTAGTTGGTTCGTTCGCTTTTTTATTTTGGTATATGCTATCTCTCCTGTCCCGATTCTCTCTCAGAGACTGCTTGCACTCTAACACGCATTTTTCCGCTTGGAAAACGCTACAGTAATCCGGCAGCCTGTAGGATTTGCTTATTTCCGGATCAGCACATTAGAACGCAGACCCTACTCCCTACTACTTTCGAACCATCTGTGTACACATTTATCGCCTCGTCCGCCATTTGCGCACCATTGAGCCAACCTCCACTTCTGTTGTGGCTTTAAGATCTCCCTCGATCGGAGATAGGGAATCAGGTAGTCTGTTCGTCTTGTGATTGATGACGCTATACTACTGTGGCATATAGTCGGCGCTCAAGCTGCCCGAGGCACCGAACCTGGTTGCGGTTGTTAGTGGTTTGTTCTTTGCTTCCCTACAGGTGGAATGTGAAGATGGCATACAGTGCAGCCGTCGGGGTTGTTTTCAGGCCCCCGTAATGCTAACAATCGATAGTCTACATAACCCTCTAATTTTTGTGAGGTATGTTGTTTTTTGTGTGGCTTTCCACCAAACAAGAACTCCATAGTATAGAATAAGGCTTAATCGCTGAAAACCCAATGAGAAAGAGAGGTCGATAAGCCCCACTACACCCCAGCATTCTTTGACATGCATAGTGTGCCGCTGAGGCCTTCTTGACCCTCTCCTCCACGTTGAGCTCCCATGACAGCTTACTGTCTAGGATGTCACCCCTCCTAACTTAGGCCTGTGTCCAATTTGGGAACTTGTACCTCTTTGTAAATAAGACCGTATCCGTCTTTTCCGCATTTAGTATCAACCGACATTAGATGCCCAGGTATGAATATCCCGAAGCGCCCGAACCATCAAGGAGCTAGTCGTTGGAAGGCACATTCCACTTATGACAATTGCAACGTCACCAACGCGTAAGCCGTACGTTTTACGGGTCCCTCATCGAATCGCCCGAGCAGTTGGTTGATGACCAGCTTCCTCAGCAGAGGTGATAGCACCCCTCCCTGCGGCGTGGCCCTGTGCACTGATTTCGTGGCCTTGTACAATCCCCATTGTGATGTAATGTTTCTGCAATTTAACATGCAGCCGATCATCTGATTAAGCAGGATGTACTTTAATGTAATTAGACCATCCATAATCGCCCATTTTGAAACATTACTGAAAGCCCGACAATATCCAAGAAGACTTCTAGAGCATAATCCTTATATTCCAGGGATTTCTCTATGCTTATTACCACCCTATGCAATGCGGTCGTCTACCGACTTGCCTTTTGTGTACGCATGCTGTGTTGTGGAGAGCAGCTTTTCATCCACGTTGGACTTTATGTACACATCTATCAGCCTCTCAATGTTTTGAGCAGAAATTATGTAAAGCTAAAGGGTCTATAGTCTTTGAGACTCACGTGACCGATCTTTCCCGCCTTTGGTAGGAAAGCTACGCGAGCAGTTCTCCAAGAGTTCGGTACACGATTCAGCTTTCTGCATCCATCTAATATTATTTTAAGCCATTCCACGACCGACATACTTGAAATTTGTAGCGCGGCCGGGAATATAACGGCTGGGCCCGGCGATTTAAATTAGAAAACGTTTTCACTGCCCATTCTATCTTGGTATCGGTCACCAAGCCCGGCACTACCCGATCCGTGATCGAGGTGTGAGTGATGTCTGCTGGCTCTTCTAAACCTTCTCCCTATGGAAAATGTGTGTCGAGAAGCACCTCAAGGGATTCCTCACTATTACGTGACCATTCCTCGTTCTCTTTCTTTATTAGTCCGTGGACAATGTTTCCTTTTGCTAGGACTTTTTTCAACCGTGCTGTTTCGATGGAGCACTCTATGTCCATACATGAACTTTTCCATTTTCTCTTCGCCCTGGTAATTTAAGGCTTGTAGGTCCTCAGTAGATCCCTGTGCTCGTCCTGACACGCTTCGCTTTCCGGGGTCTTTGCGAGCTTAAACATTTATTTTACTTGTCTTCTTAGAAGACTCAGCTCATTGCTCCAATATGGCGGCTTGCTTTTCCTCTGAATCTTCTTAGAGGTCAAGCTTTGATTATACGCAGTTGTAAGCGTCCTTGTTATGAATTCGTTCGACTCCTCCAATTCGTCCACATTGGCAGCCTCTTTGGGTTGTCCCAGTTTTGTTTCTACATGTTTCTGGAATTTAGTCCAGTTCGTTGATCTAGGGTTTCTAAAGGTTCCTCCCTTCTCTACCCTCTTTAGGGGGATGCTGAAGCTGATATACGCATGGTCGGAGAAGGATGTCTATCAAGAACCATCCAATCATACCTTGATATATCACGCTCGGAGCTCAATGTATATCCAGAACATTACTGGATATGGACCAATGTATGTAGGGACATTTCCCCTTTTGGCTCTCTGCAAATTGGTTTGCAGGATGAAACAAAATAGAGATTCGCCTCTCTCGTTCGTATCTGCTCCTCTCCACGCATTGTGGTGCGCATTTGCATCTGCGCCGATGACCAACCGCCCTTGCGCTCTTCTTCCTGTACTAGCCTTTTGCACTCCATCGGTGGAGCCTCCGCAGCCAGAGCAAGACGCCAGGATAAATGCCTGCTTATTCTTTTGCTCAACGGCCACTGCTACGAGATCTTCCAGTGGTGTAGTCAGGCAGCATATATGAATGCAGCTGTTCCTTACCATTACTACAGCTCGCACCCATCCTTCCATTTGCGCATAGTAAACGCCAAACCCGCGCGCGCTAAGTCCAGAAAAATTTCCTCCCGATGAGAGACACGGCTCCTGGATCAGCGCCACATAAAACGAACCCTCCTCAAGAGTTAGGAGTAGTTCGCTCGACGCCACTTTACTGTATTTGAGGTTTATCTGTACGACTCGCAGCACTATTGGATGTTTGGCCCCCTCCAGCACCTTCGTCGTGACTCATCGTCCTCCCCTTGCCCTTTTGGTTTAGAGTATTCGAGGCCCCCTTCAGCCTCTCGTGACTGTTATGCCGGGTGTTCCTCTGTGCGAGTCACAGCACCATTTGGAGGGTGGTCCTCTTCTAACGCCTTCGTGGTGACGTCGGCTACCTCCACCTGTCTTTTTTTCCTTAGGCTTTTGAGGTCCTTTTCGACTTCGCCCACATCTAGCGTCTTAGGGTTTTTATCTTCGCGACTTCTTTTCCTGAGTCGCGTGTAAATTTTGCCAGTGCCAAAGGACATTCTGCCAAGCTGCGTGTACAAAATATCCTCCGCCTTCTTGTTTATTTGGAAGATAATAGAACTGACCATCCTCGGTATTCCGAGATACAGTAAGTACCTCTAATCCTGTGTCGCAGTGTATCCTCCGACTTCATCACGCATGGTATCCGCACCACAACTTTTGGCACAGTGGGGATTTGTGCTTTATCACTACCTCAAACCGCGCGTTCGTGCCTTGCCTTGGAGGTTGGAATCACTTGCTCCAGCCACGGCAAGCTCGCGATTTTGTCGCACGCTATCATCTTCACACCATTATACCATCCCGCCGAATCAAAGGTTGGAAGGGGCTTACTTGGTTGTTCCAGCATCATCTTCAGCATTAAGCTAATAAGCTCCCTTTCCACAGATCTCCACCTTTCAGTAGTCATTTGTCCGAAAGGACTGCTACGATCAACCAGCGCCACAGTCAGTGACTGTTTTGCCACATCACTTATCTTCTCGGGAAAAGCAGGCTTATCTCCTACTTCCTTAATTTGAACTTCCCTCTGACTCGCAGCTTTCGAGGTCCTTGCCACCTCGCTATTGGGGCCCATCTGTCTTACAGCTTTCGGCCTACCTGTCTTGTCTATGCGACTGTCCTGCCTCGTGGCTCTAGTACTGGGTCCTTTCTGCCTCTTGGAGGCAGGCTTGTCGCCTTCCGCCGAACGTTGCCTCTTCATTCTGCCATTCGACGCTTCTTCCTCCTCGTACTGGTTGCAGAACCGAGGGTTTCTCACAGTTATTTCTACCTATTTCTACCGCCTCATGGGCCCATTCCAAGCGCTCCCAGTGACTCCCAGATTGTGCAATTCTTAGTGCTGCAAGGTACTGCGAGAGAGCTCTTTTACTTCCTCTGCTCCGTACCCTTCTCCACTCTTCTACTCCATTTTCATTTGAGTGTTTCTCCAATACGGAGTTCATTGAATCAGCACTACTCTCGCTCCCCGAGTCCGACGCATCGCTTAATTCGTATTTGTCGTCCTTGGATTGCGACTCAGTCCTCCCCTTTACATCGTCCTTATTACAATCAGGTAATAAGTCGTTCCTCTTGGTCGTACGACCACCTGCCCGACAAGGCGGGCTTAGCGGTCCAGTATTATATACGGGGAAAGAACCGTCAGCCACATCAGCGCCCCTTACTATGGTATGGCCATCAATACTTCGCGAGGTGGCCCGGTATCGGGAAGGCTCCGTTCGAATACAGCCGAATTTATCCCCTGGCTGCAAATCGTCCAATAGGCACGGTCCGCATACACCCTGGTATTAGGGGGTTGGCAGTTCTTGGTCACCGACATTCCGCCGCCCTGCTATGAGGCGAAACGGCGTAGATGTCAGTCCTAAACAGTTCCGCCTCATAGTCGGTCGCTATGGAGTTCGGCTAAGCCCTCACACCAACGAAAAGGTGCCTACCCTAGTTATGTGCTAATCACTCATAGTATTTTTCTGTACTATGACTAAGTACACATTCAGACACAATTTTTTCGCTCATGACTAAGTGCGCTAATTTTATTAGTACTCAAAGCAGATCTCAAGTACCTACCGACAACAATACGTGCCATGTACAAAGGCATCTTGTGAACATTGAGGCTTATATCTCATAAATTGAGGAAGGTATGGCAAAAAAAAACCTATTCTATTTTCTAAAAAATCGGCTACTTGGGGTATGTAAGCTATAGCAATACGAACTGACCGGTTCCAACAAATATCCAGTCGGACACCTCAAAATACCGTTCACCAAATTTAATAAAAATATCTCAAAAATTGGGGGACTAGTTGACGTTCAAACAGACACACATACAGATCTGGCTAAATCAAGTCAGCCTGTCATCCTAATTATTTCCGTATACTTATTGTGGGACTTATCTTCTCCTTAAAGGACTTACATTTTGAGATTCGTGACAATCTTAATAATCCGTTTAATTTTGATGAAAATTATAAAAACTCAAAATCATTTTCAGATGTACCACATTTGTCTAATATCAAATATCACGCAATAGATGTACATATGCAAACTTAATTCAAATTTCTGCTCGAGACATGTTTCTCAACATCACATAAAAGCGAAAGCTAACGAATGCAATGATGAAACTTCAATTTGCATTCACTAACCTTTGCTAGGCACTGACTGCATGTCCAACATGTCGTATGCTCAACTTTTTATTTGTTTCATGTTTGTGTATGCCTTTTCGTGTGTGTTAAGTCTCTCTAAATTTGTTCGTCAAAGAAATGATAGTTGCCACTTTGTGAATATCTTACATGTTTACTTTGGAAAAGTTAAAATTGCAGTCAACATTGCACGCACGAGCAAATAAAGAAGTACTTGGACACACTTTCTTTACCACTTAACTTGAGTCACTCAAATAGGTAAACTAAGAATGTCATCGTCAGTTAAATATTGCGGCATGTAGGTATTGAAGAACTTGATAAGTAACTCTCAACAGTTTGGATGATTCAAAATAACCAAGAATTAAAAAGAAAATCACATAATCCAAAGTCTAACAAATATTCTTATTGAGCAGAAGAAACAACTTTGCTCAGGCACCAGATAATGCAGACAAGTAAGGACGGGACTGTCTTCGGCTGTGCCGAAGACTTCATACCTTTCATGAATGGGGCTGAACAATAATCTTATCCCGTTCGTAATCTCCAAATAACGGATGTATAAGATAAGAAATATATAGTGAACAGATGTACATACCTAAACGATTTTTAAGATAAATATAAAATAAAAATGGCAAAAAACCCCCTTATCTGAACGATCGGTTGTATGGGATATATATTATATATAGCTCCGACTCGAAATGATTTTCTCATGAAATCTTTCTATGATATATTAGAATAAATATCACCAAGTTTAACGTTTTATATTGGAAATTAAGGGAGAAATTGCCAAAAATCTTTCTATCTGAACGATCGGTTGTATGGGATATAATACTATATATAGCTCCGATCAAAGTGATTTTTTCAGGATATCTTCTATGATATATTAGAATATATATCACCGAGTTTCACGTTTATACTTTCTAAATTGCGGCAGGAATGACCAAAATCGTCTTATCTGAACGATCGGTTGTATGGGAGATATATGTTATAGTGGTCCGATCCTACCGGATCCGACAAATGTCTAATATAATACAAAAATACATCCTTGTGCCAAATTTCATTGAGATATCTCAAATTGAGGGACTAGTTTGCGTTCAAACAGACGAGACGGCGTACAGACGGACATGGTATATCAACTCAGCTCGTCGACTCTGACATTCGGTATACTTAATGCTGATCTATCTTCTATATTTCTCACATTACAACATCGGACCAAGTTAATATACCGTTTTCATGTTCATGAAGGTATAAAAAGGAGCTAGATGGCGCTTGGCTACTCCTACATGAGTTCAAATTGTTTCATCAGTATTTCTTTATAAGTGCTCCTTCGTGCAACTTTACATATATTTTGTCCATTAGTTTAGCTTTGTAAATATCAAGTTTTTTTACGATTTTCGTGATCGTGTATTAGCGAATCGATAACTATAACCAATATCTGTATAACCATTTTTTGTCGATATTCAATAAACAAATTTGACAAACAGAGTATTCACTACAATTCGCTAAAGCACAATTTAAAAATTGTCAACACCCTGAAATGACTACTTTTATTCCTCCATTAAAAAAATGTCAAAAATTCCAACAAATTTGAGATCGGTTGTTTTTATATATTTTGGTTCTCATCTCTGAATTATTTAAAAAAGTTGGATTTTCAGAGCTTGTATTCACATTTTCTGACATGAATTATTTTTTGGAAAATTTATTCACTTTAGATTTTAGTTTCTGAGATTATAAATTGTTAATTTTCCATGAGTGACTGAATATGTGAAATTCTGAACTTGAGTTGTGATTTGTTCATGAATATTAGATTGCAATATTTCAGAGCGCATGAATTGACATTATCTTTGACTGAGTAGAAATTTTTGACTATGAATTTTAGTTTATTCTAAATTTCAATTGTACTTTTCTGAACTGGAATTAGGCCAATTCTGAACTAAACTGAAAAGGTGTAGTGCCCTTTTGATGACATTGCCGTCTAACACTTCATATAAAATCTTTTTGTGATATAAAAGTGAATTTTCCAATTTTTAGTTTTTATTCAGTTATAAAAGCCATTTACTTGTAAATACGTAAGGACCTCAATTTGTCACAGATTATGGTTTGCGCTAAAGTAGTCAATTTGGAAATAAAAATGACTGCACCGCGGCACTAATTTCGATATATCGTGTTTGACCGCCCATAAGACTTCGAGTAAAGCAACTGCATATTAACATAGACACTGAGGAGGTTGTACTTTGGATGTCGCACACACGTCAGTAAATGTCCTCGTGTATGGTCTTTTTCTCGAATTTGTCACATGGTCATGTGAGGACGCCCAAACCGAGGGCTCTTTGTACCCGTCACAACATAGATTGAATAGACAAAAGCATATATACAACTATATCATATATTTTCGGTCAACATTAAAACCATTTTGTACATATAGATATTTTGACAATTTTAAATAAACTTTGCAATTTATAACTTATACATATACAACTCATGAGTACACCGAAATGTACATTTACCTCTAGATGAATTGATGCGCCAAAAATATATATATTATAGTTAGATATATTGAATCAATACTTACTAATTGAAGAAAAAATTAGCACTTGCGCACTTTTGCACGTAGCAAAATATATTACATATCCACCCGCACAAATTTAATATCAAGATCAACCTAACATACATCCTAACATCTATATGGAAGAGAAGTGTTGTGACTACGCACTAAACACCAAATAGAGTAGATTATAAGATGCGCATTGTAGAGTCGATTCATTAAGTAATACTCCAAAAGTACTGCGACTGCTGCACCAGGAATACACCATACGTGTTGATCCTGCTTTGTTTCCACCATACTGGATATAAAAAGTCATGAGGCACTGCGCATTCGCGCACTTTTAGTGATGTAAATTGACTATGCGCCAGCGCCAATGCAGTGCCGCACTCAATGATAACACATTGACGCAATGACTCCCATACAGTCGAATGTGACGTTACTTAGTAGTAAGTGTCGATAAGTATACATTTCACTTGCGCTATTGAGATATGAAATCGACTTTTAGTGTGTCAGCACGGAGTTGTGGTGTAAGTGTGCGCTACTGAGAAATGATGACACTGAGCTGATGGCGGTAGCGAGATGGTAGTTCACCAGCTTTCACGAATCAGTGAGAAAGAATTGATGACCCGTGTAAATTATTATGGCTTTGTTGGCTATTATTGCTTTGACGTTGAACGTAAATACAATGTTGCGGTGGTACATGACAAGGAGGAGTAATTTGTTGAGTTTTATAATTTAGATTAATGCACAATTAAAGATGGGTGTGTTGAGCAGCCAAAAAATAACAGAGTAGTATGCTAAAGAGTGTGCTGCTTATACAGTATTGATGATGATGTCGCTAATTTCCTAGAGATGATCAATAGATTGTCAACAGTTTCGTTCAACGAACGCGCAGAAAATTACACATCTGCTCAAATGTTGCTGAAGAACGTTGTCCGCTGTCATAAAAAGGTAACACTGCTGCAGCTCGCAACACACCCTATATCGACGAAAGAACAAATAGACAACTTAGCATTATACAAATCGCTTGAGCTGAGATTTTCATTTGTGTTGATTTAAACTTAAGACTGTATATGCCAATATTTTTCAGCCAGCATCATTCTTCAAATAGGTAATTTTTCCGAAGGCAAAATAAATATAAGATACAGAGTTATACACAGCACAATATAAAAAGCTCATTGGCTACAAATGTTGAGGCGGACATACATAGCAAAAGGTACTGTGAACTCCTCGTTACAGCCGTCCCACAATTTCCATAGAAGCTTTCAGAACTCGACATCATACCATCTATACAGTTACGACGAGTCTTTAGATATAATAACTTAAAGTAACGAGATTAGCAGCAATCTCGTCAAAACGTAAGCGCCGCTAACTAATTGGAATTTGGATATACAGTACATACTTACGCACTAGCATACAACACACCAACGCACGGCGTACAACAGAAGCCAAAGCATTGAGCCAAACAAGCAAACGCAAACGTTAAGAGCGCGAACAATGACATTTTCATACTTAGATGCGTGTAACACAAGCTTATCCATTCAATAACATCCTCACAATCAACCAAGATGCTGGCGTTTTTAATATGAGGAACATCAGACTTTGCAATTGAGATATTATGCTGTGCCCCTTCACATACAAAATTTCGCGCGAAGCACTGTTAAAACTCTCCCTATACAACACAAAATACTTGCTAACCATGAATTATTTGTTGTCATAGTCGATTGCTATACAAATAATGTTTCAGTTTTTGATGATGCGAAAAATGTTAGTAGAATATTACTAGAACACAACGGTGGGGTACTGAATAAATTAATTTCACAATTTGTAAAGTGTGCCACACCCTTAGCCAAGCAAATGTCAAAGTTTCTTCTGTATGATTTGCACAGTGAGATGGCATACTTTATCAGTAATCAGATGTCGCACAGTGTACGAGCTCATTCTACAACCGTTCTCTCCATAGAAACAATACGTGCTAAATAAAAATGTAATACACTCATGATGCATGAGATGCTTGTGTGAACCTCATCTATCATGAGAAACTGCTTATGTGTCGGAGCGTTAGAATCAGTGACAACAAACAAATGTGCAAACGAACAAAATAGTCAAAGCGAAGGCTGGGAAAGCACGGTATGCGGGCATATACATGGCATTGTATTAGGAGGAAGAGAGAAAATGAAGGTCAAGAGAGCAACCAGGAGTATTAATAGGTGCCGTGTGATATTTATGGAAAGAAATATTCACCGAATAACATGAATATGTAATATACTGTTAATATTATTAGATAGAAATTGTATTATAAAATAACGTTTGCCTGCGTGCACAAATGAGTATATCAGGGCGACGAATTTAGCATTAAAATGAGAGATTCAGGAGACAGGCATAAGAGTCGTAGGTCATTTTACTGACTGCCGCCAAGAGCACACATGACAGGTATTTGACTCATTTGTACTAACGTATATTCGTCTGGAGTGCTTTATTCACTCCATTCGAACGCAGAGGCTAGCCGAGGGCTTTATTACCTCAGTACCCTCTTACAAGCAAGGGACAACGTTAGGAGTCAGAAACAGAATTGATGAAAATAAATATTTATAACAAAAAATGTTTTATAACATGACAACAAGCAGCGTATTCATTCGAAGACCGAGTAGGGATTTTTATAATATGCCGGAACCCTGGACGGAGCTGAGACCAACGCACCCCGCAAAACGAAAGGAGAAGTCCAGCACAGTCAAATGAGATTCCTCATAAATTATGTCACTGCACCAAATTTTGCAGGGCTCTTAAGTCAATTGATCCTGCGGCCACTTTTAATGGCCAATTCTCCATAAGGTGAATTGGCTTTATGACCCCATTGAAATAGTCAGTCGCCCCACCATAAATTAGAGCTTTATTTGTGTTTGTGTGAAAATTTCAATAAACTTATGGCCATCGCAGTGGTCATAACGTCAATAGGCTTTATGTCCTTGAGCTCTATATAACCCTACCATTAAATTTTGACATCGGTCCTGCATGCGTGTGCAAAGTTACGCATTAACCTTATGCTGAGTCAAATAAAGCCAATTGATCTTATGTTCGTTGACACTTATGTCACCCTACGTTTAAACTATTAAATGCTATCGGTCCTTGATACGTGTGCAAAGTTTTAAATTAATCAAGCTTCTGAAGTTTCTGAAAATGATGCTGAAAAATTACCTTACATACATAAGATATACATACATATACAATTCCAGTACAAAAGCTAAGTAAAACATTTAAAATTTTGAGGAAAATCAGTACCGTATAGCGTAGCATAAACAAGACAAGGATATATTTTTTACCTCTAAGGTTATTGTGATGTGCTTTTGCTACTAAATACTTACGCATACGTCACGGAAACCTAAGCACAACCAAGCAACGATTGTACAAGATTTTGAAGTGTTTTCTTTAGGCGATAATTTCGTTTGACATCAGTGATTCACCGCAGCCTTTGGGACTACCTACCCTTACCCCCGGTTGTGTTAAAATTAATTCCAACTAACTGGTTTGTTTGTACTTTATTCCTTGTAAAATCGTATGTATATGCGGCTTGCATAGGTGCAACCATTTGTAAATTTGCGTTTATTTTTTAACATCGTTAGTCTCACATATGTTGATTCGCTTACTCATTTAAAATTGTGCAGAGTTTCCCATAAAAACTATGCTTTCGTTCCTTTACATTTGAGAACGTCTATGAATCTGTAAGTACACCGGAGGCAGAAGTACGTATAAGTAAATACATACGTGGTACTTGCATATGCTACGTAAATAAAACACACGCTTATAAGTAACCGTATCACTATGAACTATTTTTTTACTCCTCTTATCTTCATCGCTTGGGAAAAGGTCATTGTGTGCATTTCTAATGCTTTACCCACTATTCCTGTCATTTATCACAGCAAAAGACAGCATACAGGAATAGAGCATTTTTAAGTCATTTTATTCTAGTTAAATCATCTTTGGGCTTTTTTGGATAAAGAGTAACTTTTTTGTGGCTTTGAAAATGGCCTGGAAATGATTTGGTAAAAATCGGTAGTGGATCTGACTGCATTGGATCCAAATAAGATACCAACATTTTATAACGAAAACTCGTAGAGCTCATCAATAAGTCTTTTTCGTTACTCGCCGTTTGTGTTTGGATCCACCGTTGTACTTGTACTTGGTAGTAAATTT
>JARSSU010025982.1:0-10625 GCA_029619165.1 Eurosta solidaginis | reverse complement strand
AAAATTTTACAATTGAGTACCTCTAAATAAGAGTGGACTATCACGAAATTCGCACAAAATAACGTGAAAACAAGTCTAACACCGCCAACAGGCAAAGCATTAACTAATGTTGAATAAAAAAAAAAACACACTTTAGACATGAAATTAGAAGTCGGCATATTCACCCAACATGTCGCTGTCTATTATTATGGTTCTTGTTTTACATCAGGACAAGCTGACCCTGCTTCATGTAAAGTATTGGTGACAAGTGTCATGTTATTTGGCTCTCTTGTCGCAAGTGCAAAATAACGACTTCGCCTAGAACAAGGGTGATAGTGTAACAAGTCCTTATAACTGTTAAAATTTTTAAAACGTATTATTGTGCGTCAGAGCATATTAAACGTGATTATCATAGCCACTACGTGAGGCAAATTAACTAGCTCATTGTGTATTTTTTTTTTTTTTTTTTTTTAATTTTTTACAATGGAAATCCCCCCCAAAAAACAACGAATGACCCGAAGGGTCCGCTAGTAGTCTTCATCGCTTAGCAAGCGGGGCCAACTATCACAGTTTTCGCGATTACAAAAGCTTAAAATTTGACAGCAGCGTAGTTGGACTAGATACCTGAACAAGCAGGAACAGAGCTAAGTAACTAATAAGCCGAAGATGACATCTAATAACTAACGGGGGGAATACCACTCTGGAGAATAATCGCTGTCAGAGTGAAGCACAGCCACTCGGCGAAGAAAAGGACTCAACAATACAACAGAAATCACATAAGACTATGCTTGAAGCCAGTTTAAAAAAGCTTACCCGCACGTAATAAGGCGTTATCGCATGGGCATGAGCTAACACACTGCTAGGACTATGATGGCCATGCTAACAGCATAGGCTCAAGATCAAAAAAAGAGTTTAATCTTAACGTCCGAAAAAGCCGGTTCAAAAAAAAAAAGTCAATTCAACCGACCCACAGAAAGCAACATTCTAATCCGTAATGTCTTTCCCCCCGGAATTAACGTATAAAGTATGTCTTTTCCAAATAATAGATATTCTCGTACAAGCCTACTATGTTTTGTTTCCTTTTCAAACATAAGCACAAACATGAATTTAAGAGTCCTGACACAAAACTCAAAAGCCAAAGTAATGAAAAACCACAAAATGTTCAAGGATAGCGCTACAAGCATTCCAAAATTGGGAACACCACAAACTACATGGATTTCTACTAGTGAACAGGCGCTGTGCTAGGGAAAGTCGTTCACTAGAAACGGCGATCCAGACTCCCCCACTGTAGATACCTCATTCTGCTTAGACTCGCTTTTTGTATAGCCGTTTTCACAACATTCTTGTGAGCGTGGACAACGGTATACTATAACGTTACAGCACATTATTGACATTCCCCCCCAGATCAATCGGCTTCGACATTGTGGTACCAATGGCTGCCCTCCTACATTGACTCGATTAATGTTCCCGGCTTCCACGACGCGAAGGGTGGGAAGTAGAAACGAACCGAATAGTTAAAAGAGCTGACGAAGATAAACATTACGCAAGAAGTGTAAAATAAGTAAAGAAGACCGTTCACAGGTTCAGGGCTGGGATCGGGAGAGAGAGGCAAAAAGTAATAACGACGTATCAGGCCCAGCTCCTCAGTTATAGAGTGAATAAACAAAACTAAAAAAGTAAGCCTTTGAGAAGATAATACTCAGAACAGAGAAGAGAAAGACAAACCCAGGGAAGGGAGCCCATTAACTCGCGAACAAACAGAGAACTGCCCACACGGGTGAGAATGCTAAGCAGATAAGCGGAGATGAAAGAATAGGGGATAACGGGTACGGCTCATAAGAACAATAACATCTGCTGGGAAAGAGCCGAGATAGACGCATGCAAACCCAGGAGAAAAAAAGAAAGCTAAAAGCAGGCGGTAAATGAAACGCGCAGCTATAACTAAATGATTGGATAATTTCAAAGATAAAAAAAAAGATTTCTAAAACAAATAATTTTGGTTGGCAGCAAACAAACGTAAGACGAGGGGAACATAATCACAATTGATAAAAATGAAAGTATTGATAATAGCCCAAAACACTTCTTCCATCAATACATCGACATCGAAAACACACGGATTTTTTCATATAGATTATGTGAACCGGTCTCTGCGAAAGGTGGCTCATGGACCCAAAAAGAAATTGCCACAGAGAAGAAACAGTACTCACCAGCTAAAGAGAAAAACAATGCCATTTCTTTCAGTTTCTTAGGTAGTTTTTTCCATATAAGCATAATAGGAACAGTCACCCAAAGGTGATCCAAGAATAGGCCAAAGCACAAAAAAACAGTTTCTGACGATTATTTGGCTCTATTGCCACATCCGAAAAAATTGCTATCAAAATTATTTGAGGTGCTTCACCAGCCACCAAAGTCTCGGACATCGGAGGAAACCAAGCAAGCCTTATCTACGTACTTTTCATTTGTAGCTACTCTTTCATCTACATTTTTAGTAAACACTTCTAAGGCAAATGGTTAAGGAGAACTATATCGAGTTTTCACCATTTAAAGAGCTTCTGCTAAACATCGAAACATAAAAGTGACAGAAATTTTCTCTTTTTTAGTATTCTTTTAGGTCATTAAGCCACCATTTTATATCGATTCCGGTGCTATACACAAATATATACCACCACGGGCATTTTCAGATAATAATATTCGTAAGATGAAACCAAGTTGACATATGTAGATCCGGTATTTTTATAACTTTTGCACCATACTTCGTGCCCTTCTATAATCCGGTAATTAATGAAAAGTTTCTAGAGACGCCAGAAAAAGCAAATGAATTAAAAATGGAACCCCCCCCCCCCCCCTATTTACCAGACTCGAACAGATTTAGCAGTTAAACAATCTAGATATAGGTCACTCAGATAATAGTCTGAGTCGGTCCAGCGGACTAGATGAATATAATACCAATGAAAAATCAACGACCGGAAGTTAAAGCTATAGTTATTTAGATATACAGTGACGGAAGGCAAAACGAATGTAGTTCAGAATTAAAGAATGATCCTTCAGATATCCTAATGAGTCGAGAGACGAACAGTGAAGCAATTGAAGTACTGTCTCAGATGATAACAGCCTCGTACACATTCCTACAAGCAGCTGACCCCCCGCCCAAGAAGAAGTCCTAAGGACAGAATGTTAACCCCAGCTATATAGAATGAGAGTACTTCATATACACCATTGGAACATAGAAATGTTCGGAAAACCCAAAATAACCATGATACGAGCTGAGACTTTCGGCACACCCAAACAATTGCTATTATCTTTCGGGCAAAAAAGGAATTTCGCACTCAGACCTACGCCAAAGAATAGTGGGTCCCGCCTACCACACGTGCTTTGCTGTAAGCTGACTTAAGGCATGATCTATAGACGCAGCACGAACAAATTGCCGACAGGGATACAAAATTGCATTCCCTACTCGCCATCTATATATCAGATTCAGTTCAGTTGCACCCACGGCGTACTGGCTAGTGAGGTAAGGTTGTCAGGTATTATACTGCTTTGTATGGAACAAGATGATAATTTATATTGAAATAATAGGTCCAATGCACCGCGAGCGACGGTAACAAAAGAACATTACCAAACCACATTTTATGCGCATAAACAGTGAAGTGTTTTTAAATAGCCCGCATGGGCTATTGGAGTAAAGATGTTGTGAAAATCTCTCCTAAACGTAGGACTCACTCATAGGACAGCATTTGCTATAAGAACCTCCGCTTGGGTAAGACCGCTGCAGTGGAACAGCACAACTTAACACTTGTGGATCTAGACAAAACTCATGTAGCCAAAATTTTTTAAGATATTCCCTGATGCCTTTCTTATCTTGTTATTATTTGTTCGGGACGGGGCATTACTGGACGGAGTAGAAATAGGAGGGGCTGAGTCTAATAAAATGAGAAAAATCATGACATTTAGTGTGTGGTTTACTTTAGTTTTAATCTCTTTTAAAAACACCAAATGATACAAAAAATAGCTGTGTTTTTTTTTAACGCATATTGCACTTAAAACTTTCATATTGGGGCGGTATAAAGTGCAAAAAAATTTTATTCCTCAGGGAACTAGGGGGTGGGCCCACCATCGTGCGCTTCACTGTCTAGGAAGGTTTTACAATGTTAGTCATATGAATCGGTCCCTGGATAGTCGGTTCTTGTCACCTTCAAGGCCCGTAGGGGGCTTTTTCGGAAAGACGGATCTCCTATCTGTTAAAGAACATTATCACTCATCGATAAACACTCCTCAAAAAACATTCGCGGAAGGACGAAAGTGATCCTATCCGGCTTTCAAACAGCAACTAACCAAAAACTACTACGTGGAATTTTGCATATATGAGTCGTTTTAGTATTATGCAATTAAATAAAAAACCAAAACCACATAGTAATTTCATAGCCAGAAAACATAAAGTTCCCCAATTTGGCTAAATCAATATTTGGACAGTGACGTGACCTCGTCAATATAGCAGGACACGTAATATATAGTAATGTATGTTATAAAGTGACGTTACCTGTATTATAGAAACTGACAATACTCACCAAGTACATAAACTAAAGCCAGTACGTGTACAACTACGAAAAGCTGTAAAGATCGTCGCAACAATACCAAAGCACCAAGACCACCGAGTTACATCCGAAAGCGATTGGCATGAGAAAAAGGAATGCCAGTGCAATAAGGCCTTCAACAAAATTGCGGGGAGGGACGTTGTGCATCTATCACTAAAAGTATTGCAACAAAAAAAGGTTTGTTTAGAGGTTAACTGTAATGAGCAAATGAATTGAAGGAAGGAAAAGCGCCTTGTAAAGGTAACCGTACGTTGTGGGATGTTTCAACTGTGACGAGTTATTCCGCGGGAAAATGGATTCGAAATCTGAGGGACGCCGGCGCGCATCTCCGGTGGTCAGACATTCTGTACGCGGCTGGGAAATTTTATATCGGAAAGCACAAAAAAGAATAAAAAACAAAAAAATTAAAAAAAAATTAATCAATTTAATTTGTGTGTTTGTATGATTACGGTAGTTGGATTTCGATTCTGATTCGATTTTTATTCGATTTTAATCATCTTTTTAAATAATTGAAGAGAAGTAGAAATCGAATTTTTTTTTTTTTTTTAAAACGTCGGATTTTTTCAGCCTTTTATGTTTTTATTCATATATTACTTAAGTACAACATACCCCCCACCCCCCCCCACTCCCCCCCCCCCCCCCCCAAACCCCCTTCCCCCCCCCCCCCCCCACCCTGGGGGGGGGGAACCTATCGCAATGACCCACATATTCTCCTTCATAATCTGGTGAGTGTTTATCTCCTATCACTTGCACGAAACCGTACTGCGCGCGACATCAGCTAGGAAAGAGAGGAATGCAAGATACAGTGGATCACGCTAGGGACAGATGCCCCCCACGATTTCCAAGAGTCCACTGCGTACAATCTGAAGAGCGCAGCGAAGCACTGGAACTAAAGTTTGAAAAAAACAGATAAGAGACAATCTGATAAGGGAATAGGGGTAAAAGTGCGGGGAGGGGGAGTGAAAAAGGGGGTTTGAGGGGATGTAGAGTAGAGAAGGGGAGAGGGGTGGTAGTGATGGTATAGGGGAGGGAGAAGTGGAAGGTTTTAAAAAAAAAAAAAAAAAAAAAAAAAAAAAGAAGAAAAAAAAAAAAAAAAAACAAAAAAGAAAAAAAAAAATAAAAAAAAAAAAAAAAAAAAAAAAAAAAAAAAAAAAAAAAAAAAAAAAAAAAAAAAAAAAGAGAAAAAAAAAAAAAAAATGAAAAAAAAAAAAAGAAAAAGAAAAAAAAAAAAAAAAGAAAAAAGGGAAGAGAAAGAGGGAAAAAAAAAAAGAAAAAAAAGGAAAAGAAAAAAAAAAAAGAAGAAAAGAAAAAAAAAGAAGAAAAGGAAAAATAGAGAAAAACAGAGAAGAGAAAAGAAGAAAAGAGAAAAGACAAGAGATATAAAATAAAATAATATAGAAAAAAGAGAGAGAGGATATAGCAGTGAGGGAGAGAAGAAGAGAGCAAGAAAAGAGATAAAATGAAAAGGAAAAAAAAAAAAAGGAAATGACAAGTGGGAAAAGGAAGTATAAAAAGAGAAAAGGAAAGAAAAAGAGGATAAAAAAAAATAAAAAGAAAAAAAAGAAAAAGAAAGAAAAAAAAAGAAAAAAAAGCTTGAAAAGTAAAAAAAAAAATAAAAAAAGTAAAAAGAAAAAAAAAAAAGAAGAAAAAAAAGGGAAAAGGGAAAGAAAAAAAAAAAAAAAAGAAAAAAAGAAAAAAAGAAAAACAAAAAAAAACAAATAGAAGAGAAAAAGAAAGGAGAGGAAAAAAAACAAAAAAGAAAAAAAAAAAAAAAAAAAAAAGAAAGAGAAAAAAAAAAAAAAAAAAAAAAATAAGGAAAAAGGGAAGAAAAAAAAAAAAAATAAGTAAAAAAAAAAGAAAAAAAAGAAAAAAAGAAAAAAAAATAAAATAAAATAAAAAAAAAAAAATAAAAAAAAAAATAAAAACGAAGAAAAAAAGGGAAAAAAGAAAGGAGGATATTGATATTATTCGGGTAGTTTATTTGGTGTGATTTTTATTATTTTTTTTGGGTTTTATTAAGTATGTTTTATCACCATTCGGATTGGGTCAAAAAACACTTCCTAATTCTTCAGCTCGCCTTATAGTCGAAGCCCACCAGCGGCCTACCTCAATAAACAGCGGATAAAAAAGACAAAAGAGCAGCTTCCACTCAAAAAAAAAAACCGAGATTAATTAATGCGATTTGGTTGGTTCCGTATAGAATAATAAATTATACCCCCCCCTTTATTTTAATTTTTAATTATAATATTATTTTATATATTATAATAGCGTTATATTATTGATATATTTAGAAGTTAGCCGAATTTTGTTATTTTTTTTTTGGTCGGTTTTTTTTTTTTTATAATTTTATTTGATCATTCCATAAAAACAAATAACCTTTTAGCCTCCCTGTTTTTCAACATAAATGATTGGGACAACCAAGAGAGCGAGATTGATGAGAGATTATTTTATTATTTTTTTTTTTAAGTCTTTCTTTGGGTGGCAAGGTTTCTCCCCCACTATCCCAATAGCGGTGTTTTGTGTTGTGGGCCCTACTAGGTGCGTTTCGTTGGGCCATTTTTACGTTTTAGAGAAGTTTTTAGATACGTTAAGTTTTAAGTAGCACTAAGTATATAATATAATACATAAAAATATAAAAATATTTTTATAAATTATAAAAATTAAATTATTTTTTTTACTTAAATTAATAACATATTAATAATGGAGAGAATCGTCGAGCGAGAGTGATAAAAGGAGAAAGTGTAGGGTTTTTGTTTTGTTTCTTTTCATTTAGTTTATTAATTTATTCGTTTCGTAAAATATAAATAATAATTAAAATTTTAATATTATAATTATTTAAATTTCTTCGTAGTTTTGAGTTTTTATAGTATAGATCTGTCTGATGGAATATCGCTATATGGTTGGTTGTGTGGGAAGGCTGTGTTTATACTAATTAGTTTTTTAATGGATAGAGACCTCTTTTGGGATTAACCCCATTATTTTTCTTTGCAGGAAATTTATTAATTTTCCTATGTCTCTTATAGAATACATCTTGTTCACACTCTTGATTGACGATTATAATTTGATCACGTGTTCTACGTGGGCGTTGTGGTGGTTTTTTTTTTTTTTTTTGGTTTTTTTTCTTTTATTTAGTGTTATGTTTTTTTTATATTTTTTTTTTTTATATTTTATTTTTTTATTTATTATATTTTTCCGAAATTTGGTTTAATTACGCCATTTTCATCATGCTTAATTATATTAATTTTAATATTATTTTTAATTTAATAAGTCGCTCAGGTGGATTTATAAAAAAAAAAAAAATAAAAAAAAAAAAAAAAAAAAAAAAAAGAGAAAGAAAAAAAAAAAAAAAAAACAAAAAAAAAATAAAAAAAAAAAAAAAAAAAAAAGAAAAAAAAAAAAAAAAAAAAACAAAAAAAAATAAACAAAAAAAAAACAAAAAAAAAAAAAAAACAAAAAAATAAAAAAAAAAAAAAAAAAAAATAAAAAAAAAAAATAAAAAAAAAATGTTTTTCTGTTGTTTTTCGTTCTTTTTTTTTTTCTTTCTGTTTCAGTTCTTTTTTAATACTTTTTGTATATTTAGAAATAAAAGAATAGGCAAAATGGGAAAAATAGAATAAGGGAAACTTTTTATATATTTTTTAGATAAAAAAAAAATTTTTAAAAAAAATATAAAAGGTGAAAATACATTAATATATTTTGTAAAATGAATTATATTATTTGAGGTTTTTATTATATAATTTATAAAAGCTGTATGGTGTTGTTTTTATTTTTGTTTTTTTTGTTTTTTGTTATAAGTAGTTTTAAGTAAGCTAGTCCTTCTATGTGATGAATTCTTAAATTATAATATAAGTATTAAATTTTGTGCACTATACTAATCCTCATTCCAAAATTTTTTTTTTTATTATATAAAAAATACACCAAAACCGTCCTCTTATGGCTAGAGTTTATATTAAATTGGGGGGTTATCAGGAACTTTTGGTCTCTCAAGATATTTTATATATATTACACTTATGTCTCATTTTATCCCCCATTTGCTCTTTTTCTGACTACGGTCCATTGATATTGTTACGACCCAATAGATTTCAGCAGAGAACAAAATTATCTTTTATATTTTTTATTGATAAGGAGATTTATTCGAACGCTATTTGAATCAAACAGTTATTTTCTCTGTTTCTACTTGATATAATGGGATTATTGATTTTATCTCTTCTTTAACTCTCCTCCTAATTAGTGCTAAAACAATCTAATTGCTAGGAGATAAGTTATTAAGGATAAAGGTAGTAGAGGTGATAGTAGGAGGAGAGGATCGTAAGTGCTCACAGGATGCAGAAGTATTGATATGTTAGTGCATCAGATACACAGAGAAGATAGAATATATTAATTTCTTCTGCATATGAGATACAGAAATACAGGGGAGGAGAATAATATCTTTTCTTTTCTTTTAATCCATAATACTACTGGAAAGTGAATATAATTTTACTTGAGCGTACACCCAAAATATTTGAGAGGAATATGAATTTTATAGGTGTCGTGTTTAAACAAAAAAAATAATAAAAATAATTTATTAGTTTCCTATGCTCTCTACCTTTTGTATACTATGTGGACCACCCGAGAGTTCGGTGAGGAGGTCCGCGGGGTTGTTTTGATGACGTTTAGTTTAGAGTTAGGGCACTTGGAGACCTTATCTGCCTTGTAAATAAAATTTAGAAGTATACACATAAGAGTTGAATGATTGGATAAGATAGGATAGTGTTCAGATTATCGGAAGTAAAACCCATCTAAGTAAGGTACCCACTGTTCTGGATGGAGGTTATCGACACAAAGTGAAAGTTGAAAGAGCTGAGAGTTGGTACATAGTTTATTAGTTACATAGAGTGTAATGTAGGAGGATGGTAAGTTGGGAGTTGAGGAGTTGGATGTGTAAGCCCTTGATTGAGCGGTTGAATATCCCGCGAAGTTGCGCAGTTGACGTGCGAAACGGAGGTATGTCTCTTAGTTTGTAAAAATTCTTCAAAATACCTGTAAACAATCAGCTAGTTAGCACTATGTACACTAGTTGGGTACTATGATAACTTTTGATTGATAAACGGGTTTTCTCGATTCGAGTACTGTAGCGAGTGAGGTTGTTGGGTTCGTCGCTTGTAAGGTGTAACTTAAAAGGACACATATACTAGAAGGACGGTAAGAATAGTAGACATAAAGTAATCCCATATATTAAAAAAAGAGTATCAATGCCGGTTATATCGAAAACAAAATATTGATTGAGCCAATTTTTCTTTATCTTAAGCCTCCTTATTCCAAAGACTAGCCCATGATCCATCGTACCCGTCTCTTCCATTCCTCTACCCCGTCCGTACTTGTCCACTCGTAGGTTTTTAATTTAACACACGAATTTATTACCCTTGATTGAGTAAAGAAGTGAACCGTGAGTTAATGTATAAGTATTGATAAAGTTGTATAACAGTATGATTATTAGTGAAGAATATCTTCAACCCAAAATTTTTAGGATATATATAATATTATATAATTAATATATTATTTCATATATAATATTTATATTTAAATAATTGATTATTCATTAATTTATATTTATTATTATAAGACCTTATTTATATTATTGTCTACATTACGTTGGCTTATCTGGACCCCAGGAATAGCAGGAAAGACAGAAAAGGAACAGAATAGATTGATTGGTATTGAATAAATGAGCGAAATTATAAAAAAAAGAAAAAAAAAAAAGAGCGAAATAAGAAAACAAAACAAAAAAAAAAAAGAAAAAAAAGTAAAAAAACAAAAAAGAAAAAAAAATCGGTAAGAGATGAAATATAAACCGACACCCCAACACACCCCCCCAAGACCACTTTCTTTACTTTTTATAAAATATAACAATTTTTAGAACACACAAAAACAAAAAAAAAAACCAGGAGATTAGAAATAATGAAACCATACCCTAGGAGTTGAAGATACGTTCATTAAAATAGGCGAGCCGTATTCGACTACATACCGTTACTGTATAAGGACACAACCGCCCATACCCTCCGCCCCACACCGCTC